>CM071933.1:30839921-31037031 GCA_016081115.2 Rehmannia glutinosa | reverse complement strand
CAATCGCTCGATACCACTTGTAGGTCCCAAGAGGTGTGAGTAAGGTTTAGAAGAGGGGTTGAATAAACCTTACCAACTTTTCTATTTTAGTCCTTTTAAAATATTACGAGTTAACACAAACACGGCTAAGTCCTTGATGGACAGCTAAGTTGGTTATTCATCGAGTTAGCCACTCAACGGACTCGATAGAGTCATTGTTGATAGAATAACTCATTGTTTAACCCGAACCTTAACTTGCTATGTTGGTTTTATCGTGGAAGACTTAACACCCTTTGATTTGTTTTAAACTTGTTTTAACACTTGACTTTAGCTCTTGGTTATTAATCGGTTTGGATAGCAAACAAGTTTATCAAAAATATAAGGTAAGTATGCGAAATGTGTAATTGTCTTTGAAAAATAAATGACATAGTTAATTTTCGTGTTACGACACGAGTGCGGTCGTCCCATTGGTTTATTCCTTTTGCACGCTTCCTGATGAGCACTTTAAGACTGGCAAAGACATGGAAGTATTACTTATTTAAGTAATGTTCTTGACTTACGTGCAACGGATTCATTTCGATTAAACTCCTCTTGATGATGTTTTTTTCCCCGGGTGACTTGAGTCGCTCCAATCATTAGAAGACTCATCTGTCACTTCAACTTGAGACTTGGCTTCTTGAGTTGACTTTGGTGACTCTTCACTCATTTGTTCCTCGGTGATACATCTTCGATCAAGTTCTTAATCTTCCTTCTTGACCATACTCAACCGTGCCCAATGGATGTCTTCACTTGATCTTGATTGACTTCTTGTATTTCCAGGCATAGGTACTTGTTGACTCGAAGCTTTTCACCAATCTATTACAATGAAAATCACAAGAAAAATGGGATGTCAATGTCATAACCCAAAACCCGATATTTTAATTATCAAGACTAATCATTCATAGGCATAATTACACACTTTGGAATATCTATTAGATAGTATATGAATTCTTGAAAATCCATTTTAGCTTAACTACATTAGATATCAATATATTTGATATTGATAGGATATTCGTAAACTTAGAAATTAGAGGAGGCATCGATGTATGTATATTTCAGACTTATAAATATATAATATGTATATATAAATTTTGCATGTATATATATTGGTAAATGTTTAATATATATAATTATTCAAAGTAAATTAATTTCACACACACACACACATATATATATATATATAGGAAGGGGATCTGTGAGACTACCCTCCTAGGTTAGTCCATATGACCAAATCTACACCATCCAAATAGTAAATCAATGGCCAAGATATATTACAATATATACAAAGACATTTCATAAGTAAGTATACAACAGAAGGGATAAAATAGGAATCTAGGAAATTAAATATAATAACCGCTTCCTAAAAATTAGGGAAGTAATTTTGTATTGATCACGTCCCCATAATCAAGCGATTCACCTTTTCTTTCTATCCCTTCCTATTCGAACCCTGCAAATTATTCAAATATGGCAACAAAATCGGGCAACAATTAATGAAAAGTATACAATTACACTAAACTAACTATACATTAAAACATTACTAAGTATACATAAACAATTAACTAAGTATACAATTACACTAAACTACCTGTACATTAAAACTTTACTGCGTATACAGAAACTTTTAACTAAGTATACAATTACATTGAACTAACTATACATTAAAATAATACTAAGTATACAGAAACATTTAACTAAGTATACAATTACACTGAATTACTTATATAACTAAGTAAACAATTCCATTGAACTAAGTATACAAATCCACAGAACTAAGTATACAAATTCACTAAATTACTTACTAAACTACTTATATAACTAAGAATACGATTCCACTGAACCAAGTATACAAATTCACTGAACTAAATATACAATAAAACATGACTAAGTATACAAGTTCACTGAACTAAATATACAATAAAATGACTGTTCACAAATATGGCGGAAAGAATTATCAATTTTGAAAAAAAATGCTTGAAGTTGATGATTTTTCCTCCCTAAAAATCGGAGTAAATCGAAAAGGTAGGATTATGTTTCCTTAAATATAGCTAATAACCATCCAATTAACATAACTAATTAAATATAAAAGTACAATAATACCCTTATATGCCTAAATTAACTAAAATGATATACACCATCCAAAATTTTAAATCAAGAGTCCATAAGTGTTCTTATGGACTAACCTAAAGGATTGGTCTCATTTGAACCAATCCCTATATATATATATATATATATATAAGTATGTGATTGAAAAAATTGAAAAAAGGATGTAATGTGTGTGTACATATATTATACTACATATATATAACATATATATCTATGTATACACGTGTCCTATTATGTGTGTGATAGAGATTGACATAGAGAAATATGTTTATCATATATAAATTATAGTACATCTAAATATATGTGTGTGCGTGTGTATTTGAGAGCAAGGCATAGTTGCTTACCTTGAAAATAGAAGTTGTATATTTTAAAACTCTTCCAAAGTTACTTTAATTACAATAAGGGGCCACCTGGTATATTAGATATAAGAATGAATAATAGATATGTATTTTCTTTTACCATCTTTGAACCCCACGTGGCCGACTTAAACAAAATGACTGAATGAATCTATAAATTATTAAACATACAAGTGCACGAAAAACAAAAGAAGGCACAAAGTGTGCTGGGCATTCAAGACAAAAAAATGAAACAGAAAGAGAAGATGGGCATGCGAAGCAATGGTAAGCGGTCAACCAAGCAATTTTCCTTCAATTCAATCATGATGATATAAATTTTATTCATATGCTGATTTTTGAGTCTTTGTATGTAGAAAAACTCTCTTATGCAGATTCATATAATGATTAGGGGAAAAAAACTATTAGGTGTAATAGTTAATTTATAAGAAATATAGATGGTGGTGGTGCAGTAATAGGTTAATCTCAACTATGCTACTCAATTGGAAGTGGGATAGCACTAATTAAGATTTTATAATTACTCATATGATTTTTATATCTTTATTCTAATTACAGACTTTGGAATTAACATAAAAGATAATTATAAAATAAAATAAATAGAAATACACATTAACTTATTATACTTATAAGAATTGAATGAATTAATGGCTTAATTGAGTTAAGAATTGAAACAAATAGAATTCCATTGTAAGAACGACACATATTAAATTACATACACATGATATTGTAAGCGATAAGTATATGATTTGAGTTTGGCTATAAATGGTTGATATGATAATAGAAATGTGTTGATAATGAATTATTTTTTAATGACATATTCGTGTAGAATAAGATAAATATATATAATATATTTGTAGGTTACTGTTATATAGGATAATGGAAATGAACAGGGAGATAGTTATTTTATTGAGCTAAGAATCATACTAATTAGGATTCCCTTACATGTACAGGTTATAAATGTGTTAAACATGACACCATTATTTAAGATTTAATATATGATTTTGAACTTGGTTACGCATTTTGACATGTTAATAGGTCAAAATCCCGATAAAGAAGCATACAAAAGCCAAGTATGCGTAATCATCGAGATAAGGACACCAACTTGTGAGTATAATCTTTTAGCTTGTTATTTGACTTGTGTGATTATATGATTAATGTGTTGGAATGAATTGCTTAACTATTTGGTTACAGTGATTAGTAGCATATAGTGCCCTAACGTGAATTGTATGATTCTCTATGATGATATTGTGATGAAATTGAGATACGTGATCTCTATGTGATGACATTGAAATGAAATTGAGATATGTGATCTTCACTGATGTTATTGATATAGAAATGAGATACGTGATCTCCACGGATGTTATTGATATGAAAATGAGATATGTGATTACAAAAAGTGCATTCATCAGAGATTAATGGATTACGTTATGGCCGCTAATGACCTTGAATCATGTTTCTGAGAATTTTAAAAATTATCCAAAAATTCAGAAATGCGGATTACGCAGTATTGTACGGCCACCCCGAGTTCACTGAACTCTACGTGAATTAAGAATTACAGAGTGCCATGGCCATCTTCGTGATCACGATTTATTCTTGGTATTAGTTGGCCCATAACAGTAAAAGAATATGATCAAGCACGTGCATTTATGTACTTATGAATGATATGAACAAATAGTATGAAATGGTTGTGATAATGTGTTTTTGTTATGTTAAATAACGTGTTATTGGATTGTACTCACTGAGCTTGCAATTCACCAAATGCAATGTTGCCAATTTTTAGTTGTTGTAGATAAAAGTTGATCCGTGGAAGGTGACGGAAGTTTATGGCAATCTTTCTCCCTCAGCTCATCATTTGCATTTCATATAGGAAGTCTATTTTGAGTTGTATATAAAAGGGCATGGTCGTTAATTTCCTGTAATATGGATAAATGCACATGCGTGAATAAGTGTTGTTAAATCTTTTTAAGTGAATGCTTTCGCTTGCGAAGAAGGGTTACAGATCATGATTAACATGTTAATATCATGTGCAATGCAGTCGTCCTGCTTATGAACTACCATTTTATGCTATAAAAATACGTGTTATAAGGGTAAGGGTGTTACATGTTAGTTTGGTATCAGAGCCCGGGTAGGGGTTCTGCAAACCATGGCATTGCATGTGCATATGTTATCATTCAAGTAGATAATGATGAGCAAAGTAATCAGAGGGGAAGGACCAGCCGAGCCAGAGTCACAATCATCTCATTCACCTCCATATCATGTGCATGGGATACTTGCTCAATTTTGAAACCCACATGATCTATGCGAACAAAAGTATGATAAACTTAGAAAAATGGGAGTTGTTGATATTGTGGGTACTATTAATCCAACAGTAGCAGAATTATGGTTAAAACAAACATATAACGTTCTGAGTTTGATGAAATGTACCCTAAAGAAAAGTTTGATTATGCAGTATCACTTCTTTAGGGAAACACTTATGATTGGTGGGAGACTATATCTCATAGAACGGTTCAGTCAACCGTATTGACATTTCATGATATATACTTTCCAGAGGTTGATAAGGATAAAGGGATCAGAATGAAAAAGAGTTTCTTAAACTTAAACAGGGAAGTCGGTCAGTTGCTACGTATGAAGTACCTTTTAATCAACTTTTACATTATGCCTTACATATGGTAGATACATAAAAGAAGTAATACACCAGATTTGAGTCTGGACTTTGATTTTCTATTCGAAACTGTATTGCACTTACATATTCAGATTCTTATAGTAAATTGAAAGATGCAATGATATGTGCATAGAAATTGGAAGCTTAATCAAGCAAAACTTTCAATACAATAAGAAAAAGACATGGTGACGAAACTGGAGGATTTATAAATAAATAGGAATTGATTGCACCTACACAAAGAGGTTATTCGAGTTGTTTTAAAGGTGATAGTTTTGGGAATACAACATCAGCTAGTAAGAGTGTGGTTTCTATTCCATCAGTTACCACTTGTGTTCATTATGGGAAAAATCATTATGGAGAATGCATGTTGCTTATAGGGAAATATTTTAGAGGTGGGGCCAACATGTCCATATATATATAACAAGGAACTACACAAAACCATGTAAGGAACCCACAATTGAGCAAATTAGATTTAGTGGTTTCAATCCTAATAGAGGTAAAGGTTGAGGAAGATTTGGTACAGGAATATGTGGTAGTGCATAAGGAAGTCAATCGAGTAGACTCCAGCTCGAGTTTTTGATATGACACAGGAAGAAGCTAAAGCTACACTGACTCTAGTTACTGGTAATCTCTCTATTTTCTGGAATGAATGCTTATTTTTTATTTGATTTGGGAACAACCCATTCATTTGTGTCACAATCATTTCATCACATTTGGAAAATTAAACCAGACACCTTGAGCTATGATTTACTTGTTCGAACCTCAGTAGGGAATGTGGTTATTGTAAATATTATATATGTTGATTGTAAAATTCTGATTTGTGATCTAGAATTATAGGATATCTTGCTTATTAGGTCGTTAAAGGATTTCGATATGATTCTGGGTATGAATTGGTTAACTGAACACCGTGCTAAGATGTATTGTTTTGCTAAAAAAATAAGTTAGAGCTTGTTGATCAGACACAAATAGTATTTAAAGCGAAAAGGAAAATTTTGGTTGCGTGTATAGTATTTGTATCTACAAAATTCAGAATGATGAAGAAAGGTTATGATTGTTACTTGGCCAATGTAATAGACACCCGATTATGTGATTTGAATTATCTTTTAAGTTTCTTCATATACATTGGTAGATTAGTGCCTTCATTGGTTTTTAAACGAAATGAATAAAGATGTTGGAAGATCTTTTATGGGTTTGTTAATGACGAAATTCATAGATGATATATGGGTGTACGTTGAATAACATGGAAAATTTAGTTGATATTTAAAAAGATGCTCGAAATTATGAGGGTTGGAGAAGAAGGATTATTAGTAGGATAAACTTGTGATCTTTTGGTGATATAGTACAATATGATTTTGAGACAAATAAATCAAGAAAAGGTGTCCATGTAAATATATTAGATTTTAAGGTTATATTGCAAAAGAAAGGACCAAAAGGGTGATTGAAAGAAGAAACTTTCTTAGGTGAATGATGATATTGGGTATTGTAGACTTTCTTTCAGGTTATTATCCATAGTCATTTTACACAAAGTATATGGTAATGGTGTATTTAATTTAATGACGATACTTGTAATTAACTATGGATAGTTTAATATGAGCTTTACTTGAATCTGACTTACATATTAATTATTAATTTCCTATAGTGGTGTTATCGTTGGATTTCGATCCATGTCGATGTAAGATGATAGAGATACTAAGAATCTTCACAGGAACTAGATTATTTTACAAAGTATTTTGAATTGAGAACTAAAAATGTTGAATAAGAATAAGAATTAATATTCATTATTGATATTTTGGTTTAATAGATCTTATTCAATTAAATTTCTAGGACAATGATAACAATGGGTTCAGTTGAGACAGAAGTGGCATGGGAAAATTTTCATAGATTTTTGATAACTAACTGGAAGACCACATATGAATCTAGATAACATAATAGTGTATGATTGTGTTTTGGATAATGATCATACCTTCATATTTGGGTTTATCTACTGGTACAAAATTGTTGTGATCTATAGAAAATTATATGTATATGGTACTAGGAGATTACATTCAGACAACTTAAGGTTACAAGGGCACTAATGAGATTGTGTTAGATTCAGAGATATGATTTAGTTGTTGCTCATTTTATAGATTCACTTAGTGATAGATTACTAGGCATATATATATATATATATTGATCTATATAAATGTAATGGGCTCCTTTTGCAATATCATTTATTGATTTTGATAGAGACCCAATGATCTTATCGAATTATATGGAAGATCTTTTATTATTTTTAGGTTAATAAGGCATATAATTACATTTGGTGGATTTTCGTAGAAAAGAAAGCTATGAGTCTATTGGGATAGTTCTCTATTTTTTATACAATACGAAGGACGTGTTATGAATTATTTACATGATGGTTGGTTATTTCATCTACGCATGGGTCACTTATTTTAATATATAATAAAATAAACGTAGCTGCAAAATTAAGGGAATAATCAAAACTCAAACCCTGATATATTGGTTGTTAAATATATTGAAAGTATAGATGATATTATTTTTAGACTTGTCATATATATATATATATATAGAACTATAGCAACAAAATGGAATCTAATGAATTAATGGCTTAATTGAGTTAAGAATTGAAACAAATAGAATTCCATTGCAAGGACGACACATTTTAAATTACATACACATGATATTGTAAGCGATAAATATATGATTTGAGTTTGGCTATAAATGGTTGATATGATAATAGAAATGTGTTGATAATGAATTATTTTTTTAATGACATATTCATGTAGAATAAGATAAATATATTATATATATTTGTAGGTTACTGTTATATAGGATAATGGAAATGAACGGGGAGATAGTTATTTTATTGAGCTAAGAATCATACTAATTAGGATTCCCTTATATGTACAGGTTATAAATGTGTTAAACATGACACCATTATTTAGGATTTAATATATGATTTTGAACTTGGTTACGCATTTTGACATGTTAATAGGTCAAAATCCCGATAAAGAAGCATAGAAGAGCCAAGTAGGCGTAATCATCGAGATAAGGACACCAACTTGTGAGTATAATCTTTTAGCTTGTTATTTGACTTGTGTGATTATATGATTAATGTGTTGGAATAAATTGCTTAACTATTTGGTTACAGTGATTAGTAGCTTATCGTGCCCTAACGTGAATTGTATGATTCTCTATGATGATATTGTGATGCAATTGAGATACGTGATCTCTATGTAATGACATTGAAATGAAATTGAGATATGTGATCTTCACTGATGTTATTGATATAGAAATGAGATACATGATCTCCACGGATGTTATTGATATGAAAAGGAGATATGTGATTCTGACGAAAGTGCATTCATCGAGAGATTAATGGATTACATTATGGCCGTTAATGACCTTGAATCATGTGTTACTGAAATTATAATTATCCGAAATTCAAAAATTCTAGATTACGAGTACCGCATGCCGCCACCCCGAGTTAACTGAACTCTATGTGAATTAAGAATTACAGAGTTGCATGGCCATCTTCGTGATCACGATTTATTCTTGGTATTAGTTGGCCCATAACAGTAAAAGAATATGATCAAGCATGTGCATTTATGTATTTATGAATGATATGAACAAATAGTATGAAATGGTTGTGATAATGTGCTTGTGTTATGTTAAATAACGTGTTATTGGATTGTACTCGCTGAGCTTGCAACTCACCAAATGCAATGTTGCCAATTTTTAGTTGTTATAGATAAAAGTTGATCGGTGGAAGGTGACAGAAGTTTATGGCATGGATCAAAGGTCGGCCGGCTAGATTTCAATCCTTCTCCCTCAGCTCATCATTTGCATTTCATATAGGAAGTCTATTTTGAGTTGTATATAAAAGGGCATGGTCGTTAATTTCCTGTAATATGGATAAATGCACATGTGTGAATAAGTGTTGTTAAATCTTTTTAAGTGAATGCTTCCGCTTGCGAAGAAGGGTTACAGATCATGATTAACATGTTAATATCATGTGCAATGCAGCCGTGCTGCTTATGAACTACCATTTTATGTTATAAAAATACGTGTTATAAGGGTAAAGGTGTTATAGCCAACTTTCTAGTTTAAGTTTTACATGGCATTCATCAAACTCTATAAAATAAATTTCCTAACAAAGCTCCCCAACTATTTTTGCCGTGGCATACCTATTGTCGTTCATCCTCTTATCCAGCGGACATGTGTGTGTTCTTTCGTGCTCTCTTACTATGAATGTTGTTGTCCCTGATGTGGAAGATGCTTTCAAATGCCAATTGCAATTTTCATCGATATACTTTACGTAGTATTTCTGCTTGCACGACCTCTTCACTTTATATTGGAAATGATGTTTCAAATAAGATAACAAGCGAAATGTTTGATCAATTCCTCCTTGGTGTTGTAGACATCTCCCTTTTGGAATTGTTCTTGACATGTGTACTTTCTTGAATTTCCATCGTGTCTTCTTCTCCGACCACATTTACGCTAATGAGGTTTGCATAGCGATGTAGTCAATCGCGTTTTTTGGCCCATGTTTCTTACTATGTCTATGCACAAAGGAAACTTCATCCATCCGTTTCTTTGCTTTTCACTTCCAGGTAGAATTTGAGATTGTAATCACTTTCAATCTTCAATGGTGGCAAGTCTCTGTCAATTTGTATCTAATCTGCATAGCTTTTACATCTTTTTTGTACTTGAATTTGTTGTTCTAAAATTTCCTTTAGTGTCTTTGAATGTCTTTGCCCATTGGAATGAGTATTCTGTTATCTCAAAGTTCCTATGCTATCTATTTTCTCCCCATTGTCCATTGTGGTATACGACAAAAGGATTTGCTCCATGCAATCGGATTTCAATGAAAAGTTGGCTAAGTGAAACATACAAGAAACAAAAATGAAACATGTATGAAACAATTTTTATGTACGTCAAGAAGCAATGTGTTGTATTAAAGTAACGAAACAATTGTGAAACATAAAAGAAACATATGTGAAACAATCATGTAATGTATTGCATGCGATGTTTTTCCAGTTGACACGTTTTTATTTGTAGATAATCACGAGAAGCAATTTTTGTAGAATTTTGGATCATAATTCGAACAAAATAAGCATTTTGAATCTCACAACCGCCAGATTTTTGGATTTGCATGCAAAATTGCTTTGGTTCAATTCAATGTCAATCTCGGTCAATACACATTGAATCCTAAATTTCAATCAGAAAATCATGAAATATATCTAAACAAGGTATTCTCGAACAAGATAAACGGATCGCGTTTTGTTACCATTTTTGGTCTTCTTCTTCCTCTTGATATTGAGCTCGAATTGTGATCTCTAATAGTCTAGTTTTTTTCCCTCGATTTGTTTTCCTCGTATCCTGTGTGTTTCCTCTATTTTTCGTTAATATTTGGGATGGGAGGATTGTATTTTTGATCGAGATCTTGTTGTGATCGTGATTTTGGAGAGGAAATGTTGCAATACGCTGAAGACACTGAAGAGTGCTACTTTTGTCTGCAGTTTACCGAATCTGCTATTTTTGGGAAATAACTATGCCTGATCGAGTATTTTGGTGAAAGAACCAAGGCGGGTGGGCATTGTCTTTGGTATTGGGTATGGAAAATGGGGTATTCATGTCCTTTTCCATTATTTTAGCCCATATTTGGATTGATTTTTGAATTTTTATTCAAATAGAATATATAAAAATTTGACCCAAATTGGGTGCAAACCCAATAAAGACAATTTTAAGAGTTTGATTTTAGGTCCTATTTGGTTTCACAGATCTTAAAACAAAATAAGGAATTAAGATTTGAGTTTAATTTATATTGGACTAAAATTTATATGGCTTAATGTTGGGCTTAAAATTTTGGATATTGAACTTGATTTGGATTCGATTTACATTGGGTTTAGATTTATGACCCAATTTAGTTATCTATGTTATTAAATTTAAATAAAGTTGAATTTAAAGTTTTGTTTGGTTTTGGACTTTAAATTCAAATAAGGTTAATTTTATTAAATCAAGTTCATATAAAGTTGAATTTACGCCTAATCTAACATTTGGGGTTTTAGGTTCATATAAAGTTGAATTGAGACCTAATATAGTATTTAGGCTTTAAATTCAAGTAAGGATTGACATTTCGGCTTATGGTTAGAGCTTGCTTTATCATGTCATAAAGTTGGGATGAAATTATTCATACCCATAAGGATTGAATTAGATTTAAATCTGAGTTGGATTCAAATTTAATCTACTGACATTATGATTCAGGTTTATAATCCTGATACATTAAGTTTTCTTTATTTGGTTAGCGAATTTTATCTTTATATTTTGAGATAAATTAAAACAAGATGTCGCCAAAGTGACCCTGTTACTAAATTTATTTTGAAATATTAGATCGAGGTAAAAGATTTGCAATTTGTCTATATCTATATGAATAATAATCAGCCCAAAGGAAGGCTATTATTTGGCCAAATGATAGACATATGAGGCAAAATCAGGATTAAATTATATTTTGTCTGATATTTTACAAATAAATTAATCGCAACAATATGTTACCAAAGTAACATCTATTGTGTAGATTTATTTATTTTGAAATATTAAGATATGTATGTTTATTATTTATGCGAATAATAATCGCCCAAAGGAAGGTCATTACTTGGCCGAATTATTGACATACATATGGTAATAAATACGTGATGATTATTAGGTTATCCATGTAAATAATAATCGTCCCAAATGAAAGTTATTGTTTGACAGGACTTATTGTCAGTATTTGATTACTACATTTGAGAGTACCACTTATAATTGATGCTCTTGTCCAAAGACTAACATCAATGTTGTACTAGGTATCTCAAGATGGGTCCACAATTATTTTCTAATGCCATACATAAATATAAATTCTCTGTTATTATGTATGACATGATTAAGTGTGAGCATTTTAATTTTATTTTTTGAATTAAATTTCTGCTTATATTTGTAAAATATCTATCTATATGGAATTTATTTGTACTGTTATTCACTGTTTTAAATCTTTTGGGGCATTATGTTTGAGGAGGTTCGTGCTAAGGAGTTCCTTAAAGATACTGATTGAAACAAGTATTTTCTTGACTAATCTTGTTTCAGTAAAGTTATACAGAAAAATGGAACATAAAGGAGTACATTAGGAGGTGTCTTTCTCGCTTCAAAATAAAGTTAATTAAGTTAGAATTCTCATGGTTTTATTCATTTTCTTGTACAATAAGGATTTTAAGTCTAGTTTACAACACCCTAAAAATTGAAATGACTTTTCATAAGGTCATATCTCGTTGTACGAGAGAAGAAAGTTTGAGCGAGAAAACAATAAAAGTACTCACTTAGCAACTACCCCTTAAGATATGGATATAAAGCTTGTAATTGGGACACCACAAACAAGATGCAAAAGAAACAGGATGAGGAACTTACCTGTTACTTCTGCAAGAAGGGTGGATATGAAAGAAATGTCCCAAGTAAGTATGTCTTGTTAAAGTTTGCTTATCACTTCTGCTTGTGTTTCAGTCAGTCTTGTTTTGTAACTAGACATACCTTGTGGGTAGATACTGGTTCTACTGCTCGCATATATTTTAATGCAAAGTTATTTGTGGAGCTAATTACAGATTGATGTTGAAAGACGTATCTGTCAGGGTAATGGCAAAACAATTGTAGTTGAGACTATACAGGTTTAGGTTTATCATTGATGACAAGGTTATTTTGAATTTTGAAGAAACTTGTGGGATTTTATTTCTACTTCCATTTTAAGCAAATTTGGTTACGATCGTTCAATCTGGAAATAGTAAATTTGTTATCTTCAATATTCATGTTGGTTCTTTATCATTGATGATAATTTACAATTGTTGGATATGATTGTGTCATTTAATGACACTTTGCATGCTAGTTCACATGGTACAAAACATATGAAACATATGGTAAGAAGAGTGATTAATCATTTTTTCTTACCGAAAACTGTATGAGAGAAGAACTAAGGATTGCAACATGGATTTATTATTAGAGTTCTATACTAAGTAATAGCTAGCTAAATCCCCTTATGGATTATGAATATGTTAAAGTCTGATATTGGACATTTGCATATTTGGGGTTTGTCCAACTAAGATAAGGTCTTCGGCCTAATAAAGAAACTGGACTCAAGAACTGTTAGTTGTTGCTTGTTAGATACTCTATAAGATTATTTTAAGATGGGAAATATGAAGTTTCTTGAGGAAGTTGAGTTTGACGGGTCAATAAGGTTATAAACATAATCATGAAAGAGGAATTTATTTTTCTCCTACAGTTGCTATTGAAAATGGTTAGGATTTTATTCCTAACATTGTTAAAAATGCAAATTCGGATTATCAAGATAATGTTAAGGAACTCCATGTCCGGAATAAGATAATGTTTCTAAAGGGAAAACTCAACAACCTCAAGAATGGAAGCCATGAAAAATTGGATGAAATTCATGAATGTCAATGACACTTTGGATCTCATCAAATTGCCTAAAGGTGTGAAAGCTCTTTGGTCATGGATGAACATCAAGACCAAAGAGGTTCAAATGTAATGTTGAGAGATATAAGGATTGTAATTGTGTGAAGAATTTCATCAAAAGGTAGACATTGATTACAATGAAACTTTCATTTTGGATTTATCAAAAGATTCTTTAAATTCATTATAATACTCGTGGCTCATTTGGATTTTTACATGTTTCGTTTATGGTAAATAATCATCATTAAGTTTGTCTCGTTTGGTTTTTAGACATATAAAATTGATGATTGTATATCCCGTAGGTTTAGTGGGAGAGAAATCTCACTACTAAGGAATTTAAGTTTGATACATTCAGTGCCCCAAGAATGAGTCTAAAGTTGTAGAAATGCAAAAGACAACTTATGCATTAGCTATGAGAGGTCTTTTGTATTTTCAAGTGTGTACACTTCCGCATATAGTGTGCATAATATGATTATTAGATAGATATTAACCCTATGATGGATCATTTGGAAAGCAACCAATTAAAAGGTCGTAAAGTAGTTATAGAGAATAAATGTTTATATGCTCACTTATCGGAAATTAGATCTTTGGGAGATCATTTGGTATTTCTAATTTCGATTTTAATTGATGCCAAGAAAGTAAATAGAGATCCTGTTTGGGCTATAATTAATTGTTAGTTGGATGAGCTATTTTGGGAAAGTGCCAAGCAGACACTTATAGCTCATTCCACAATGACAACTAAGTTTTAGCTTGTTATGGGGCATCTTATCAAGGAATATGGTAGATATTGTCACTAAGTTGCATAAGATTGGTATTAATATACCATAAGGATAATGTGACAATAACTCGGTCTTACCATAGTCCAACAACAGAAACTCTTAAAGTTGAGGTGCACATAGACTTCAAGTTTCTTATTGTAATAAAGAAAGAATTCAGAGTCATTCAGTGTCTATTGAACATTTTCGGACAAACTCCATATTGCGGCCGCTCACCAAGCTTTACCAACTAAGGTGTTTACGAGCATAATGCTCATATGCGTGTTGTACGGTTTTAAAGATGTGCATGTTCAGTGGGAGTTTGTATTTTGATGTTATTCAGGTATAGACACATTTCGGAATTATCTTCTGCAGAATAAAGAATAAAGTTTTGGTTTTGGACTATGGATCATTTGCAATTTCGCATGATCTCATAAGGAATAAAGTAGGACTAGTTGGAAATAGGCATGTTGGAGATCATGTGTTAGGAATTCTATTGTTTAGATTTTGATGAATGCCATGTAAAACTTAGAATAGAAAGTTGGCTCCCAATTCTTGCTTTGAAATGTATTGTAACAATTAGAGTCGGCCAAGCCGAGTTAAGTCGCCTACGCTCCAACTTGCAAGAAGACAAAATCGAAGGCTTGAAGGAAAACTCTGTTGTGAGACAATTTGAGTAAAACAAAGAAGAAGCGACAGAACTCGATCAAGAAGCAAGATGCAGATGCAACAGTGGAACATCACAAGTCAACTCAAGAGAAGCCAAGTCTCAAGTCAAGTGACAGAAGAGTCATCCAATGATTGGAAGTCGACTCTAAGTCACCTGGGAAAAGCAAGGAAATGCAATCAAGTCGAGATAATCGTAAAAAGAACCGTTGCCGCGAAAATCAAGAGATTTACTTAAACAAGTAATATCTCCATACTACCTTTCTTGGAGTGCTCGGTCCCGAGCGTGCAAAAGAAATGAACCAATGGGAAGCACTACACCGTGTCGAACTCGAAAAGGTGATAAAACATTTCATACGAGGAAATGGCAATTCCAAGAACTCGCACACCAACGATCGCAAAGTGATTTTCAAAAATGAGCCTATCTCTTCAACGGGCAAATTTTTGAAAGTTCACTATAAAAGGCCGAGGAGTTTGATTGAGAAGGATGATGCGTGGATGAATGACACACGTGAGATATACAAGCTTATCAATAATCAAACATTCTCAATCCTCAAGCTTACATCTCAAGTACATCAATCCAACACTTACCCGTGAAGGAAAGAGAACTTCAATCGCCTGAAGAGGAAAATATCTGAAAACAAGGGGTCTACATTCCAAGAAGGATTGTAGAAAGGTTCAAGGTGAACCAAGTCTTAAGCTTTTGGAGGGCTTCGTGATCAAATCCAAAGTGCTTGAGCAAGTGAGTCAGTAGTAGCAAGCGCAAAATGCCTGCGAAGAAGCCGAGTCGTCGAGAAGCCACCGAGTGATCAAGGCGTCTCGGCATCGAGTCCCAAAGGATCAAGTCGGCCGTTTTTGTGATCAAGACTTGTATCCGGACTGTTACCACTTTGTAAACCGATCATTACTTAGTGGATTCCTCCGGGAGTTGGAGAAGAGAGGAGTAGAAGAATTACCCCATCTTCGAACCTCTATAAAAACTTTCTTTGTGTCATTTACATTTCAAAGATTTAAATTTACGCACTTTTAATTGCTTATATCTGTTTGATAAATTTGCTATCCATTTGATAATCTATAAGTACTAACTCAAGTCAAAAAACTTGCTTAATCAAACTTAAGGGTGTTAAGTCTTCCAAAAACAAAACCACAAATTGAGTCAAATTATAGCCAACAAATGAGTTACTCTATTAACAAATTGAGTCTGTGAGAAATTAACTCCACCGAGGGACTAATTCGATTGTCCATCAAGGACACAAAGTAGAACTCTGTAGATTTAAAAGGCCTAAATCGAAAACTTGGTAAGGTTTATTCAACCCCCTTCTAAACCTTACACTTACACCCCTTGGGACCTACAAGTGGTATCGGAGCGGTTGGTTCATTGAACCCTCCGCACCGGTTATCAACTAGATCTCCAATCTTTTCAAAAGTCCGCTTGAGTACTTATCTTTCAAAACTCTTTTCTATCATTAAAAATTATTATCATGGAAGCAAATCTAACACGCATTCCTATGTTCACTATTGAAGAATTTGATGATTGGAAAATTCGTATATGTGCTCATCTATCAACATTACATGATGAGATGTGGATAGTGATAGAAGAAGGGCCTCTGCAAATATTAAAGGTGAACACAGCTTATGCGAAGAGTTGCAATGCGGTGAAGGGGAAGAAGATGCAAAGACCACCGACCCGGTCATGGTTGAAAAACCAAGAACTGAGTGGACAAATGATGACAGAAAAAGATACAACCTGACAATGTAGCCAAGGACATTCTTTACAAAACCTTGGATAAAGCCATGTTCAACAAAGTCAAATCTTGCAAAACGGCTAAGGAAATGCAGGACAAGTTGACTTTGATTTGTGAAGGTTCGTGAGCAAATCAAAGAAAACAAATTATCGATGGTATACGAGTTTTGAAAATTTCAAAATGATCTCGGGAGAGAACCTGGACCAACTAGACGCTCGATTTACGAAAATCACAAATGAGTCAATTTTCTACACTTGGAAAGGAATATACACAAAAGGAAATGTGTATGAAGATCCTAAAAAGTCTTCCACCTGAATGGGAAATGAAGGTCATGGCATTGAGACACTCCATGGACCTATCAAAGACATCCAATCACGAGTTATTCTCGGACCTCAAAGCCTACGAGTTTGAGCCGAGAAGGAAAGACCGAAGAGACAAAATTTGTACCCAAAACAATTTGCTCTAGTTGTCAAAGACGGAAGGAGAGCCGAGGTCAAAGAAGCAATTGACCCGGAAGAAATAGCCCTAATGGTTAAAAGATTTAACAAGTTCTTTAACAAGAACTACAAAAGAGGAAAGGGTGAATCCTCCGAAGACACTCGGCTCCTCCAAATCAAGGGATGATAGGCCAACCAAGAGAATGATCATCAACAAGTTGAGTATCAAAGGGTGACAACTCAAGAATAGAAAGAGCCGATCAAAAGGTCAATATCTATGTTGGAATTGTAGACAACCAGGTCACTATGCCATTGATGCTCATATCCTCGTAGTCAACAAGTATAGAAACGAAGAAGAAAGAAAGGTCTTGAGAGAAAGAAGACAAGAGAAGAAAAAGGCAATGATGGTCTGCAGAAATTGCTTTGAGACAAAACAAGTCAAGAGAGACAAATGACTCGAGAGCAAGCGATGAAGCCGACTATTCAAGTGACTCAAAGAAGAAGCTTTGATCGCTTAATGGCCAAAGAACAAGATCAAGAAGATGAGGTACAATCTAACTCAACAAGCTCGGACACTAGTGATAGTGATCGACACACACACTTCATCACCCACTGATCTTTATGATTCATTAGGCAAAATGATGAAAGATTTTGAGCACATTAAAACCTCACACACACTATTGAATGAGGAAAACAAATTACTCAAAAATCAAAACTCAAAGCCGACTAAGGAGCCGAGTACTCTAAGTCAAATAGTGATGAGAATAAAAGTTTAAAGGCTGAAAATGCTAAATTAATAGCGAAATTGCCGCTATAGAAAAGAGGAGAATGACCTCAAAAATGTTATTGCCTCATTCATTCACTAAGGCATCTAAATCATTGGATGATCTTATTATGAGTCAAAGAGAATGTGGAGACAAGACAGGCTTAGGATTTAATTCCTTTGTGCCATGTCAAACCTCAAGAGTAATTTTGGAAAAAGGATCTTCAAGTCATGAAGAGTCCGAAAAACCCAAAACTCTAAATGACGCACACACTTTCAATCCAAAGCACAATGCTAAGCAAACCGGCCTTGGTTACAAAGGAAAAGGAAAACACCGATTGAGAGTCTTTGAAAGGATAGTGAGAAGAGATTCAAATGAGTCCTCAAAGAGACTCCAAACAGAAAATACTCTGTAAAGAAGAAGCGAGCTACCAAAAATCCCAAAAACTCATAGAAGAAATACATATGATGGGAATGGTAGAAAATATCCAAGCCAAGCGATCGGAATAATGTGAACTACCAAATTTGAGACTTATGGAATACAAGCCCAAAAGGCAAAGGCCTAGAACTCAACAAAGGCCATTCCAAAAGCATAAGAGCTTTCATCAAAGACACATATGCACCTAGGCACTACACTCAAAGACACCACAATTACCCAAGAAAGGCAATTGCTAAAACACATATGCGGGCATACGACAAAAGAGACAGTTGTATGAACTCTGGAGACCCCAAGCAATTTGCGAGATTGATTATGATTATGGCACCGATAGATGGCAACCTCTTGAGTCAAATCATTTGGCTATAGGTTGGTTGGATCATCTTATAATTCTAACCCCTCGGGACCCGGACAAGAATGGGTACCTAAAACTTAATTTCCTTGATTGCGGGTTCAAGGAACAGTGAGTGCCAAGGAACCTGGTACATGGATAGTGGTTGTTCCATACACGACAGAAATAAGAGAAATCATGTCAAAATTCAAGGAAGTCAAAGGAGCAAAAGTCATATTTGGAGAAATGAAGCTCCTGGTGAAATAAGAGGCAATCGGATCCATCAAAAGGAATGGTTTAGAAATCACGGATGTTGCATACGTTGAAGGACTAAACTTCAATTTACTAAGCATCGATCCAACTCTGCGACAAGGGCTACAATGTTGGATTCAAGATGGGAATATGCCAAATCAAAAATGTTGAATCTAATGAAGTTGTCTTTGCAAGGATGTAGACGAAAAAATATGTATGTAGTGGATTGGTCAATGCAACACCCAAAGACTGTCTACTACTAGCAAAGAGCACAATTGAATCAAGTTGTTGGGCACAAAAAAGCCGAGTCACACACGAACTTCAAAACAATTAATAAGCTAGCAAGAAGTCATCTTGTAGAAGGACTTCCAGACTCGATATACAAGAAGGAAAGTATATGTGATGCATGTGTCGAAGGAAAACAAATCAAGTCGTCATTCAAAGAAAAGACATGCCCATCCTCAACAAGAATATTGCATCTGCTTCATATGGATCTATTTGGCCCAAAGTGGAACCAAAGAAGCATAAGTGGAAAGAAATACACCTTGGTGGTAGTAGATGACTACTCAAGATATACATGGGCAATATTCATGTGCAAGAAGAAAGAAACTCTACAAAAGCTACCACAAATGATGAAGAGAATACAAAATGAGAAGAGTCAAACCATTATCAAAATAAGATCGGATAGAGGAACCGAGTTTGTCAATGGAATAATAACTCGATCTTGTATTGAGAATGGTATTGGTCATGAACTATCACCGCAAGGACTCCACAGAGAATGGAGTTGCGAGAAAAGAAAGAAGCAGAACCCTCAAGGAAGCGAAGACCATGTTAGGCAAGCGGGGTTACCAAAAAGATTTTGGGTCAAGCAATCAACACACTGCTACACCCAAAACAGATGTATGATAAATAGGCGGTGACAAAGACTCCCTATGAGATCCTGGATGGAAGAAAACCAAATGTTGCATATTTCAGGATATTTGGATGTAAATGCTTCATCCACAATAATGGCAAAGACAACCTAAAGGCTTTTGATGCTAAAGGCGATGAGGGTATCTTCTTAGATACTCAAATTAAAGCAAAGCCTTCTGAGAATACTCAACAAAAGAACTATGGTTACGAAGAATCCATTCATGTAGTATTCGATGAGCCAAACATAAATGGAAAAGACATTGAAGAGTCACCGATAAGTGAAACATCCAATCTCACGGAAGAATCCTATCTTTGGTAAGGCGGGGATTATCAATTCAAAGAAGATGAGATAGTGAATCTCAAAAGCATACCGAAAATCTGGCAATGAGTGATCACGAGAGAGCGACCCACAAAGAACACACCGCAAGTCGATCAATCCGGCTAACTTACTTCAACCTGACGTAAGATGGTGAAAACCATCCACCGAGATCTTGTCATTGGAGACATGAGAGAAGGTGTCAAGACAAGATCCAACTCAACAAGAAGCAATGTTCACATGCTTCATCTCGCAGAATAGAGCCCAAAGATGTGTCACAAGCATTGGATGACACACATTGGATTCAAGCTATGCAAGAAGAGTTTAATCGGTTTGAGAGAAATAAAGTATGGGAATTAGTACAAAGACCCATACATCAAAATGTTATTGGAACCAAATGGGTATTCGAGAAATAAGATGAACGAGGAAGGTTCTGTGGTAAGAAACAAAGCAAGATTGGTAGCCAAAGGATATTGCCAAGAAGAAGGAATAGATTTTGATGAAACATTTGCTCCTGTAGCAAGATTGGAAGCTATAAGGATGTTTCTTGCCTATGCAGCTCACAAAAACTTCATTGTATATCAAATGGATGTAAAAAGTGCATTCCTAAATGGATTATTGGAAGAAGAAGTGTATGTTGAACAACCTCCGAGGATTTGAGCAGAAGACTCTTGGAGACAAAGTGTACAAACTCAAGAAAGCCTGTATGGATTGAAACAGGCACCCGAGCATGGTATGATACCCTGTCACAATTCCTAACGAAAATGGATTCACTAAAGGAAAAGTAGATAGAACACTTTTCAGAATTCAAGACAAGAAGAGTATACTTGCTTGTTCAAATATATGTGGATGACATCATTTTTGGATCCACCAACAAAGAGTCAATGTGTGAAAAATTCTCAAACCTCATGCAAAGTAAATTTGAAATGAGCATGATGGGAGAGTGACATTCTTCCTTGGACTTCAAGTGAAAATTTGAAGGATGGAACCTTCATAAGCCAAACAAAATACACCGAGACTTAATGAAGAAATTTGGTATGGAGGAGAAGTCTTCAAAAAATACCAATGAACACATCGTCAAAATGGACATGGATGCGGATGGCAAGCTCAGAGATCAAACAAGATACTGAGCACTTATTGGATCACTGCTCTATCTCACAAATAGCAGAGGCGTACATCACCTTTTTGTAGGTGTATGTGCAAGATTTCAATCTGCTCCAAAAGAGAGCCATATGACTCAGCTAAGAGAATATTGAGATACTTAAAAGGAAACCAAGAAGTAGGGCTATGGTATCCAAAGAAGGTGGATTCAAGCTAATTGGCTATTCGGACTGGACTATCTTGGATGCGAGTGGACAGAAAAGTACTTCAGGCACATGTCAAATGCTTGGAAAACAGATTAATTTCCTGGTTTAGCAAGAAGCAAAACTCAATAGCCACTTCTACAAATTGAGAGAATACATAGGCTGGCAAAACAGTGCCCAAGTCCTATGGATGAGACAAAGAAATGAGAGATTATGAAGTTGAAGAAAAAGAAATTCCAATCATGTGTGATAACACAAGTGCCATTGCAATCACTCAAAATCTGTGTTGCACTCAAGAACAAAACATATTGATGTCGATATCATTTCATAAGAGATCATGTTGAAAAGAAGGACATTATCTTGGAATATATCTCAACCGACAAACAACTAGCCGACATCTTCACAAAACCATTATGTGAGTCAAGATTTGAAGAACTCAAACAAGAGTTGGGGCTAATTGAGCTAAGCCGAGACACGAAAAATCAAAGAAAAGAAATGGAACAGAAAGAAGGTAAAAAAAAAAAAAAAAAAAAAAGTGAAAACAAAAATTAGCTCAAATCACCAGATCGGAAAAGTCACTATACCAAGTCACCGATAATTGAGTCACTAAGAGAAATGTGAGAAGCGAGTTAAATCGGCTAAGAGATAAGTTTGGATAACTTATGAGCAAATTGACAAAAACGCAAATCGTTTTTGACTTAGCGAAATGTTTTAAGAGACACGTCGGCATAATGATGATGTGTACGCACATAAAGCCGCACACCAAGCCTATGATTGGATATAAATGCTGCCGCATTAAATACGAGACATGAATCGCTCAATATGCGTCACGAAATCCAAGCCGTTGATTTCGATCACGATTCAAAACCGTCTGCACGTCCTTTCATAAACCATATTTAAACCATTTTTCGTCCGTTTCTCTCTCACACTTCTAAAAACTGTTCAATCTCTCTCTCAAAAAGCAAAGGCAAATACTCTCGAAACCCTATCAACCTTCAAATCAAATTTAAATTTTTCCTTGAAATTATTTTGAGAAATGGCACCAACGTATAACTTTACCAAGTTGGGAAAACAAATCCACACCGGTTCGACCGTGGATTTCGACGGAATAATGTGAAGCGAGGGTCCGACGACACCTGGTGAAGAAAATCGCGGAGAAGTTAGAAACGCCAGGATCAAACCGTTTCTAACACTGGAGTATCCTATGACCTATGTGGAGGAGGTCGCACAATTCTACGTGAATGCCGAGATTCATGATGAAGGAATCAAGTCATCTGCTTCACGGGAAGCGGTACTGACTATCAACGCCAAGGATTTGGTGAATATTGCTCACTACCGCAGAGGGAGCATCCGAGATCAAAGAGGCGATGTAAACTTGGCCGACGCATGGAAAGAAATAGCCAAGTCCGACGTTGTTTGACAAAATAATATACACAAAAAACAAGAGATCTGAAGAAGGAGGACTATCACAAATTGTTGGATATTGTTGCCAAGTGTATCGACATCAAATTTGGCAGCTTTGACCAAATCAAAAGGCAAAATTGATTGTGATGGCTGCAATAATCGAAGAAAAGAAGATAAATCTGAGTTTATCTACAGCAGACTCTGCCCGAACGTGGGGAACAAGTCCTTCAAAGAAGATGGGTCATTTGGAGGATCTCCTGGGATATGGCCTGTGATTGGCGGCTATTGGAGGTGAAAGGAGTACCTCTTAGACATGGGAAGGCCTTCCATGTTAACAAGAGGATGTTCGAGCTAATCTCTCTGGTGCTCGAAGCGTGCGTACGCCAAGAGAGCGACACCGTGAGGGGAATCACCACTGACCAAGACACAAACCGCTCCTCCTCTCCAACCAAGAAGAAAAAGCTGCCCTGCGGCTACCAAAAAGTTTGCCGCTGCGCAAAAAAGAAAACCAAACATGCTCCTGCCCGCAGCAGAGTCACCCGCCCCTGCAGCAGAGTCACCGCCTGCACCGTGTCACCCGCCCCTGCGTAGCGGCGGTCGAGAAGGACCCACAAATTCCTTCTCTCGATCGTCAAAAGGAGGAGAACGATGCTGGACGGCCACTTCTCGAAAACAAACACAAGCACTGCCCCGCCCCAAGACTCGGAGGACGCCGCCTCGAACTGTAAATTCCCGGTACAAACCAGAGACGAAGGAGACTCGTAAAGCAATCCGAATAGGAGAAACCAAATGAGTCGGCTACTCGCCTAGCACAAATCTGGAGACTACTTGGAGAAGTAGAGTCTCCGGATGTAATTGATGAAACAGACCAAGTCTGAAGGTGATCGTGAGGCAACTCCGAAGACACAACAATGTAGTTCATACAAACAAACTCAAGAAGAACCAGCCCAAGCAGATAGTGATGTAATGATCCTATCTCCACCTTACCTGCACATCCAAAATCGTCTGCGTGAGTGGAGAAAATGGAAGCCGAGCAAGTCAAGGGAACAGTTCCAACGGCTTTGAATTCATAGAAGAAGAAGAAGAGGAACTCGCTAAGTTTCCTCGATTATCTCTTGTGCTCCTCACTCTAGATGAAGACAACATTGCATGGACATTCTCACAGATCTACAAGGACAAGGAGAGAAAAAAGCAAGTCAAGAAGCCGAAGCACGCGAAAAGGCAAGTGTCTACCCTATCTCCTCAAAGACAGAACACTTCCATCCTCTCCTTGATGTCTTCTCCAAAGTGACGAGGAACCCGAGAATGCTCGCCGCTACGAAGAATTGCAAATGCAGCAAGCATTGCACGAATCAAGAATCCTTCACGAGCAAAGACCGATGGAGGGACCAGAGAGTCCTCCGAACACACGGTGAAATCGATCCAATGGGAGTGGTTCAAAATAAATAGCCATGATGTTCTTTGCTACCACTTCCCCGACTAACTCCGGAAGAAGGCAACAAGGAAGATGGCGATGAAATCGGGCTAGTGGGGACCCCGGTCGAGCCAACCCCTATTGAAGGTGTGCCACCACCTACCCCAACGGCCGAACCATCAATTGCAACAATAGGGAGTTTGGAGACGAGTAACCCCACTCCAAGTCACTCGGTGATGCGCCACCGAGGGGGAAACTCCTCCACCGCAGCAAGGTCGGAGGATGCTGCGCAGATGACTCCACAAAGAATGTAGGAGGCGAAGCAAAAGACACTCAAACACAAGAAGAACAACAAGTTGCCACCAACGAAGCTCGAGAGTTGAGATCTGTCTCACCAGAGGTGCCAGCAACTACGAAGGCTAATGACGCGCCGATGCGGTCGAGGCACGAGAAGGAATGTACTGGAGTTAACACTGGGCGATGAAAGCGCAATCCATGGGGTTGAGACTCCAATGAATGCCACTTTGTAGAAGACCCTAAGACAGTGACACACCGCCGAAAGGGAAGGCCAACGCCTCGCAGCGGAGAGAGACTGGAGGAAAAATGAAGGCCCACGGGAGGTTGAGACTTCCCTGGGTAACACAATGGAAGTAGAGAACATCCTCTCCGCAATCATCGATCCATCCGAAAAGGAGATCGGCGCACTTCATGATTCCCAGGACAACCACGATGTCACCTTTCCGGGATCGGGAAGGCGAAGAAGAAGTTGAGTCAACCCCATGACAAATCCAAAAGACTCACCGCGGATGTTCCAGGCACGAGCAAGTCGATCCCAAGACTACTCGTCGACCTTTAATTTTGATGATGAGCCACCAATGGAAATCTCATCATCGTCCGATGACGCTTGATAAGGCCGAGGACCACGATCTACTCAAAAGGAGAAATCACCGAGACCAACGAAGTTATTAAGACAAACCGAGGCTCGAACAAGCCCAGTCTCTTTCGCACCACAAAACCCAACAACCAAACCACCGCTCTCCGGGTCCTCAAGCTACAAATGGATCGATTCCCAAAAGAACTTCACGCCCACCGCTTATCATCGAACAAATCCCGGATGGCGGTGATGAATCCTTTGTGGAATCTTTCCCTTTCTCACCGGAGATACTGAGAACTCCACGAAGAGTCGAAATGAGCAAGCACGCTATCACAGACAGCTCTGTTTTTCACTCGGGCACCATTGTTCCAAAATTGATTTCGATTTCGACGTCAGATGGCCATCACCGAAGAATCGGTTAATCACCAAGCACGAAAGTGTTCAAGGCACTCTTTGCTGAAGTTGAAAAGATGGAGAGGCATCGAACCTCCTTGGATATGCGCTGGACAACAGATGCCAACCTTGGTGACTTGAGAGGCATCACGATCGGGGTAAGGGAATGGTGGCAACAAAGAAGAATCAATGCGTGTGGAAAGGTGAGATACTTGAGACAATTATTCAAAAAACTGCCGGTGTGGAGAGTCAAAATGTCGATCGCGAAACGGCGGGAACACATTGAACATATGCACGAAGCTCACACCGCCGAGATCAAGTCTGCTGCGTGAGCGTAATGCAAATGATATACAAACGTTTGGAAGAACACATGACAAGAAAATTCAGCCTTCTCATGGCGTGAGATGAAGCCGATTTCAGAGAATCCAACGCTACTCGATCTCAATTCCGTGCGAAGATACAACGCAGCGACTTGAAGCAAAATTCAACCATCGAGAGACTCGACTTCATGCTTGCCAAAGATGTTCCCCCTGGTTCCTCTATCCTTTGATGATGCCAAAAAGGGGAAGAGGAATACCTTAAAGCAAAAAAATCAAGTTGAAAAGAAAGGAGCAAATGACAAGGAACAATGAGAAGGGAAAAATCACCGAGGAAATTTTAAAATCAAGAAAGGAAAATCTGCTGAGGGGAAGGATCAAAGAATATGACCTTGATGATTGCACAAACCCCCAACAGGTCCTGTCACAACCGACATTATAAGCAAAACTCCCGTGACTCGCCACTCCAACACTCTGCTTTGTATCTATGGCCGAGAAGAGAAAAGAAATTGAAGCGAGGGATGAAGGAGGTGGAAGGAAGAATGGATGCCAGGGTGATGAACATTTTGAAAGAACACGGAGGCATTCCGGTTACAGAGACACGTATGCCATTTCGATGTCGGGACAGAGCCAAGATCAGTTGACGAATTCAAAACGCTCGAATCAAGGTTATTTTGCAAATATGTCCTTGGCTCAAGCTTGGGACCAGATCTTGGGAAAAGGGTCTCACATTATGTGAAGAAGGCGACAGACAACAGACAACCTAGCGATCCTCTGCTTTGGTCACTACCGGCACTCACCGGAAAGAAGAAGGCCCAAAGACAAAGATACGCCCAGGTAGAGGAAGAAGCGGCGAGTGGAGGAAGAAGCTTGCACCTGGCCTCGCCCAAGAATATTGAATACGTAGATCCAGGAAAGAAAGGAGGGATCTACCGGGCGGGCTTGACCATGTGGCGAACTTGCAAGTGGCTAAAACCAACGCCGAGTATGCAAAAAGGATAGAAGAAGAAAACAAGAGACAAACTCAGCTATGGCGGAGAGAGACAGAAAGAATAAGGAAAGATGAAGCCGCCAGAAGGCATATGAGAAGAAAAAAAGAAGGCAAACATGACGAGAAGAAGAGAAGAAGAGAAGAAGATCTTTGATCAAGATGAAAGAAGGATACAAATAAGGAAATGAAGTGTTGTTGTCCAACCCTTCGTGTATTTTATATGCAAATACATACAATGTAAGTCTTCGTAATAATGCAAACTTTTTTCATACTCGATACACCTTGTAAACAACAGTGTTAAGTACAAGAATGATATGATCAATAAAAAGATTGATTATGCGCATACATTCTATGTCAATACACTATCTGTATGTATCTGTGTTATTTGCATCTTTGTATGATTTAAGTTTTGGCATCATCAAAAAGGGGGAAATTGTTAGGAATTCTATTGTTTAGATTTTGATGAATGCCATGTAAAACTTAGAATAGAAAGTTGGCTCCCCATTCTTGCTTTGAAATGTATTGTAACAATTAGAGTGCTGCCGAGTTAAGTCGCCTACGCTCCAACTTGCAAGAAGACAACCGAAGGCTTGAAGGAAAACTCTGCGTGAGACAGTGAGTACAACAAAGAAGAGCAGACAGAACTCGATCAAGAAGCGGTGAGATGCACGGTGAGTGGAACATCGTCAAGTCAACTCAAGAGAAGCCAAGTCTCAAGTCGTGGAAAGAGTCATCCAATGATTGGAAGTCGACTCTAAGTCACCTGGGAAAGCAAGGAAATGCAAATAAGTCGAGATAATCAAAAGAACCGTTGCACGAAATCAAGAGATTTACTTAAACAAGTAATATCTCCATACTACCTTTCTTGGAGTGCTCACCCGAAGCGTCAAAAGAAATGAACCAATGGGAAGCACTACACCGTGTCGAACTCAAAAGGTGATAAAACATTTCATACGAGGAAATGGCAATTCCAAGAACTGCACACCAACGACTGCAAAGTGATTTTCAAAAATGAGCCTATCTCTTCAACGGGCAAATTTTTGAAAGTTCACTATAAAAGGCTGAGGAGTTTGATTGAGAAGGATGATGCGTGGATGAATGACACACGTGAGATATACAAGCTTATCAATAACTGAAACATTCTCAATCCTCAAGCCTACATCTCGAAGTACATCAATCCAACACTTACCTGTGAAGGAAAGAGAACTTCAATCAGTTGAAGAGGAAAATACTGAAAACAAGGGGTCTACATTCCAAGAAGGATTGTAGAAAGGTTCAAGGCTGAACCAAGTCTTAAGCTTTTGGAGGGCTTCGTGATCAAATCCAAAGTGCTTGAGCAAGTGAGCTGTAGTAGCAAAGCAAATGCCTGTGAAGAAGCCGAGTCGTCACGAGAAGCCACCGAGTGATCAAGCGTCTCAGGCCCAGTCCCAAAGGATCAAGTCGGCTGTTGTGATCAAGACTTGTATCGGACTGCTACCACTTTGTAAACTCGATCATTACTTAGTGGATTCCTCCGGAGTTGGAGAAGAGAGGAGTAGAAGAATTACCCCATCTTGAACCTCTATAAAAACTTTCTTGTGTCATTTACATTTCAAAGATTTAAATTTACGCACTTTTAATTGCTTATATCCGCTCATAAATTTGCTATCCATTTGATAATCTATAAGTACTAACTCAAGTCAAAAACTTGCTTAATCAAACTTAAGGGTGTTAAGTCTTCCATTGAAAACAAAACCACAAACAGTCAAATTATAGCCAACAAAATTGAGTTACTCTATTAATGCTCAAATTTGAAATCATGTTGAGAAATTAACTCTCTTGAGGACTAATTCGATCCCATCAAGGACACATTTGTAGAAACTCAGAGATTTAAAAGGCCTAAATCGAAAACTTGGTAAGGTTTATTCAACCCCCTTCTAAACCTTACACTTACACCCCTTGGGACCTACATCATGTTACATGTAATTTCCATGCTACACATCCATACTCGATCTATGTTATTGAATATATTGGTGTGGTGACCATTGGTGAGTCTAGTTACCATTTAAGTGTAACGAACGCCGCTTGATCTCACACTCGATATAGGAGATGGACCATCTTGTATCTAAGGGGATATCTCAATGATATATAGCATTTTCAAAGACGCACTAAGGATTTTGCAATATAATTGTCTTTAGATATATATAGTCCAAGTGGGAGATTGTTGGGTTTCTATTGATTTCCGAGTGGATTTACATATGTAAATACAATTATATTATGGGCTATCTAATTTAATAGAGCCATTAAGTGGTCTATCTAATAAGGCTCTAGTGATATCTAATGGGTATGGGCTTTGCAATGTGTAGAGACTCAATACTAATCAATTAGGATTGATGAGTTCTTAATTGACCTAGTATATAAGGAACTCTCATTAGGGTTATGGTCCCCAAGTCAAATCGCTTCACTCATTTCCTTTTCCCCATCTTAGAGAGAAACCACCGAGTACCTAAAGGATTTGGTTGGGGAAGATGCTAACCCAATAAGGATTCACAAAGGCCAACACGGATATGAGGTATCGATTTTCATATATACGGATTCTGATTTAAGGTACGCTTTCAATTTAGATTCGGTTTTATATTTGTTTCTTGATAATTCACGTGATGATTAAGGGGTATGCATTAATTCTATTAATTCTAACAACTGGACCTTCTTGTTGATCTTTTACCGATAAGGACCTAAAAATATAATTTCCTTAAGCATGATCGCACGCCATTCAATTCTTAAGCTTTGGGCGGTTTATTTGATAAACCGCATCTAGTAGTAATTCAAGTAAACTTAGGCCCCATTTGGATGGAGGGATTTGGCATAGTGGATTTAAAATCCATAGGCCCAAATCCCTCCATCTATTTGGCTGAAAACTTAAATCATGGGATTTCAAATCCACTCTAGAAGCCTCGATGGATTTTGTTCATTAGTTTGATGGATTTCAAATCCATTGTTAAACCTAGTAATTTCAAATCCACTCCACCAAATTTCTATTCTTCATACGTAATTTCTATTCTTCATACCAACACACGGACTCACACCCTTCACATTACGCCATTCAGTTCTCTCTCTCTCTCTCTATCTCTTTCTCTCTCTCTCTCTCTCTCTCTATATATATCTTTCTCTCTCTCTCTCTCTCTCTCTCTCTCTCTCTCTCTCTCTCTCTCTCTCTCTCTCTCTCCATTGAACTACGAAAATTGCAATAAAAATAGAATAGAAAAATCACTATCAATCTCAGTTTAATCGATTGAAAACAAATATTTCGAAGAAAATTGAACAGTAAAATCTAACAAGAGAACGTGGAATCGATTATGAGTTTGATTTTTGTTTTTGCTTTCTCATAATAGCAGTGATCTTTGTTTTTGCTTTATCATATTCATGATTATGCATGTATTTATGTTTATGAGTTTGATTTTCCATTTCTTCAGTTTTTTGTTTCATTTGATTAGTTTGATTGTGAAAATGAATTGTGGGTTTTGTAGATTTCAAACAAGAGAACACATTGAAGCTAGGTGATGTGATTCAGAGTTTTAGCTAACTCACTCTCTACAAGAAACATACTCAGAGAAGTATTTCTTTGTTCCTTTTTGTTTTCCCCCAAATTTTTGTTTACAGCCTGTTTTGTTGGTGTTTCTTTTTGTTTTTTGTTGTATTTTGGTTTAATCTTCTGTAGATTTTTGTATATGCATGCATATCTATGTAGATATTCAATATTATTCTGTGTAGATAACCCAAAAGGGTTCATCAATATTATTATGTGTACATACCTCTTATAGGTTACTTTAATATTGGATAGAATAATGAGTCTTCTAACATTTAATTTTTGACACTTGTACTGCAATAATCCTAAACCTTTTAGTGGAGAGACAGACCATAATGGGAATCAAAATGAGTTGAGAGTTGGGGAGTGGGAACAAACTAAAAATAGAAGCAGATCAAGTAGTAGGGTGTTCAAGTCAAAATTGATCATCAACAAAATAATTCACACACACTGATTAAAGTTATCAATCATGATGCCTTCCAACTCTTCTCACAGATAATTATCAACCCATCATCTTTCTTTTTCTTTTTATAACACAACATTTGTTCTCTTGGTCTCTTTAGATGATAGATGGCAAAACACACCATAATAATTCTAATTAAGTTGTTGGTTATATGCTATCCAGCAATCTTCACCTGTTTGGCTGCAACCCTCAACAGCTCCACAGATGATTATTCAGTTTTTTTATGTAACTAACCCAACCTCAGGGGTAGTTTTTGTAACTAGGAATATGACAGAGTCATTATATGGGGCTTGAATATTCTAAATTTCAACATTGTGTTTTAATACACAGTTTTTTTCTTCTTTTTATATATTTTGAAGGTAATTCAAACATCATCCCTTCATCGAATAATTAGCAGTCCAAAAGAAATCTTACAGTTACAATGATAATATCTAATCTCTTTCCGCAGATGGATAATGGTAATAGAAAACGTTTAAGAGAAAATTTGGAAAATGACGAAGAAGAGACAGAAATCATTATATCTTTGTTGGCCTCTTTAATGGCTATTTTTGGAGCTTGGCACCATGACAAATATTTGATCAAAGAGTTGCCAATGAGTTATGATGAAAGGGCTCACCAAAGGGAGCTTTGGATGAGATCCATATGTCATGATCCTACATGTTTTAAGCAGCTACGAGTAAACATAAAAACATTTAATAAATTATGTGATGTGTTATGTGATGAGGGTGCACTTGTTGCTTCAAGAATGTTACAATAAAAGAAATTGTGGCACTCTTCTTGCATATTCTTGGACATGATCAAAAAAATAAGTATCTGTCACAACTACATTTTATGCGGTCAGGGGAAATCGTAAGTAGACGACTTCATGTCAGTATTAAGTGCGGTGTTGAAAATTGGAAAGCTTTATCTCAAGCAAATGAACGACATGGATATATAATGAACGAGACGCCGAGAGAGATGGAAATGGTTTCCTAAATAATATATATTATTAACTCGTATTGAATATAATTTTCAATTTATGCCTTAGGCTTATTTATAATTTCTTGTATAATGCAGTGGGGGCCTTAGATGGAACATTTGTTGAGCTCACAGTTCTAGCAGAAGATCGTAGCAGATATAGAAATAGGAAGGGTGTGATAAGTACAAATGTTTTAGGAGTTTGTGATGCTAATATGAAATTTCTCTACGCACTACCTGTAGAGATGTTAAAAGGGTCGCGACCCGTTGGTCCGGACCATTTAAACCGGGAAAAAAGAGGGTTAGGGCCGAATTATTTTAGCCCGGACCATTTAAACCGAAAGTTGCTAGTGGCTAGCCCGAAAGTTAACCGAGCTAGCCCGCTATATTTATTTTTTAAAAAAAATAAATATAATTTTAATATCTTATATCTACTTTTATTACCTATTACTAGTAAATTTATTTTTCAAATTCACATCTCCGCATCTTTAAGTTTAACTTTATTAAACAAGATATATTTCTTCACAAACTTCTTTTTTATTTATTTTATTTATTACTTAATATGGTTATTTGATTTTTATTCTGAATAAGAAAATATTATGTAGTTTTATTAGGTTACTTAGGATATAAATTATATTTCTAAATGGTGCTAAATCTAATTCTATAATTTTTTTAATGCAATGTAATTATAAACTTTAAATGTTATATATGCTCAAGTTTAAATGTTATATATGCTCAAGTTTAAAATTTTATATTTAGATATGTAATATTTAAATTTTAATTTATAGTCGTATGAGTAATTACGAGAAAAATGTGTTAATTTCAAGCGTAGCTTTAATTATTATTATTTTGTTTTCAAAATTTAGATCATAAAATATTTAATTTTATAAGTTTGCTAATGCAATGTAATTAGAAACTTTGCATGAATATTATTTATGATGAATAGTTTAACTTAAAATGTTAAACTTAAATGTTATATATATTCGAGTTTAAAATTTTAAATTTAAATATAAAATTTTAATTTTTTGACTTATAGCCCGATAATGGCCCGTTGAGCCCGAAGCCCGCTAGGTTAGGGTTAGGTTCCAATATTGCTAGCCCGCTTAAAATGACCCATTTAGCCCGAAGACCGCTTAGCCTGAAGCCCGCTAGGCTGGTCCCCCATAGGCCTAGCCACCGCTTAACATCTCTAACTACCTGGATGGGAGGGGTCTGCTTCTGATGCACGAGTCTTACGTGGTGCTTTACAGAGACCTAATGGCTTAAGAGTTTTCAAGGGTAGGTTAAACTTTTATTATTAGTAAGTCACTATCTTATAATCTTTAAATTTAGTATTTGATTTTTTGTTATTGTAAACTTTGTTAGACCAATATTATCTCGTGGATGCGGGTTACACAAATGGTTCGGCTTTCTTGCCCCATATAGGGGACTCGTTACCATTTGAATGAGTGGAAAGGAAATACTCCAACAAATTTCAAAGAGTTGTACAATCTTCGACACTCTTCTCGCAAGAAATGCAATTGAAACTTTTGGTTTGCTAAAGAAAAGATGGGCTATTTTGCGAATCGCAAGCTTCTACATGGTTTAAAGACTCAAATTAGAATCATCAATGCATGTTGTATTTTGCATAATTTTGTGCGTGGTGAGATGCATATTGATCCTCTATTGATCGAAGTGGACCGAGATTTAGCCAGTCATTCTGGAATGGGAGATGATGATTCCATTGATGAAGACCAAATAAGAATTGTCGACCTACACCCGAGTGGACAAAGATTTCGTGACAATCTTGCTCAACAAATGTATTGGGAGTATCAAGCTCGACGACAATAGTTCATTTCGAGTTTTTTAAAAAGTGATGGCATAATTTGTCTTCTATTGTGATGTGAATTTTAGTAGAGACTATTTTGATTATATGGATATTGAAATTATCTTTAATATGCATAGTCAATTATAATATTGTTAGTCATTCATATTTATCCTTGAAGAAGTTCTTACTTTATATTATCAATGTTTTATGTTGACAAATTTGAAATTAAATGATAAAGAAATGAGTATGACTAGCAAGATGAAAAGGGGAGTAAAAGCTTCAGATAAAGCCAGAGCTATGTCCATGGATATGCAAGCATCTAAGGGTAACTTTTCCACGTGTGATGCTTCAACTGAGCATGTTGAAGGTAACCTTTTTGATCTTTATCTTTATCTTAATTAATTGACATTTCTTATATTTTAGTTTTTCTTTTAAATGTATATTTTTAGCATTCAAGTACAAACAACCATACGTATCTTGGAATAAGGAGATGGACAGCCATTTAGCACTTATCTTAACTGAGCAAATGGTTTTAGGATACAAGTGTGATGGTGATACTTGGAAGCCCAAAGCTTTGCAAGCTGTTGTGACGTATTTAAATGCGAAGTTGCATCTGAACTTGACAAAAGACAACATAAAAAACAGACTCAAAAATTGGAAGAGGCATTTTAACGTTGTTTCAGATATCCAAACCAAGCAAAGTGGTTTTGCATGGGATGAGGAGAGAAAAATGATTGTCGTCACAACAGATGAATGGAGTTCTTGGGCTGCATATGTTGAGGTTAGACATTTATTATGTATATATATCACTTCATTTTGTGCCTATGTATATGTTGCATATGTTATTGTGAATAGTAAAATATCTCTAGTAAACATAAAACTGAAACATAAACTTCAAACATCACAAACTTTATGTTTGCATAATTGTCACTTTGTATTATTGCTTGTGATTGGCCTATTTCTCAAGAGAACTAATTTGTAGTCATAATTATAATGTGAAACCTGGGAAGTGTATTTTTTTAAAACTAGTAATAAACACGTGCGTTGCACGTGATCCACATTGATTTTACTAAAATAATTTTATTATTTAATAATTTTATTGATTAATTTTAAAATATTAAAAAGTAAAATAAATATTAATTAAATTTAAATACTACACAATATGTAATATATATTTTGCTTTACTTTAATTATAGATCGATATGAATTGTTAAATAATTGTTTTAAAAAACTCAATACCACAAAATTTTTACAGTTAGTATAACAATGGAATAAGTTTTATATTAGCTTACAATCACATTCATTGATCTTTTATTTCATTGTTATGGAAGTCTTTTCTGTTACATGATTTTCGAGTTCTTTTAGCATTGGATGCATTTTACATAATCGACAAATAATTTAGCTTGTAAATTATAAGCTAAAGATTAGTAAATCACATGCAAGTTATCGCATTAATAAAAAATAATTAATTAAATATTATATCAAAATCCATCATAATATCATCATTTTATTTGTTATTGTTATTCAATTAAAATAAAATAAAATAAAGGTTAGTCAAATTCTTATACTTCACGTGCTTACTTCTATAAAGAATGTAATATAATATATATTTAAAACAATTACAATATATATTTTACCATATATTATTTAAAGAAATGTAAAAATAATTACAAAAGACAACATAAAAAAAATGTTCGTTCTTCGATTAAAGAAATGTAAAAATAATTACAATATAATATATATTTAAAACAAATCATATATTATTTTAATTCTAGTATTGCAAAGTCAATATTTTACCATTAACACATAAACTTAAAGTTTGTAGTCCTCCTATTTCGAGTGTCTTAAAAATAATAAACATTAACCTAATATATAAAAAAATTAATCCATTATTTTCATCGAGAGTCGGTCAATAAAACTATGAAAAAGTGATAAGTCGAAATCGAGTTTTGAAACTCTATTAAATTGCACACCAAATATCTTTATTTAAAAATAATAAAACCAAAGACAAATCTTATGAAAGAAAAAAATAAGTTAACAATTTTCACGTGTCAATCTTCAATAATTAAATATAATACTAATTAACTTTTGTGTTTGAATTTCTTTTTGCATTCTCTTATGTTTTTAAAAGTTATACATAATAAACTAAAAACTAATATAGTTTTTAAAATTTCATAAAGTTTTAGAAAGATACGTTATACTATTAAAGTTTGTACTTGCAATTGAATTAGGCTATTTTGTTATATTAAAATTTACATAGTTGTAAATTTTGTGAGACTTATAGTTACTCTTAAATTACAAATATTCTTAATATACTGAAACTAATCTATATTTGTTTGAAGAGACTCGTAATTTAAAATTGATCTCATTTAATATTGTTTATAAAATCATATTATTTGTTGTAAAATATAATTATCAATCCATTTTAGTGCCTTTTATTGAGAAAATGGTATATAGTACTTTAATCTTTATTTAAAATTTTGATTGAATTTTTTATCAAATAAGAAAATATAGTTGCCAAAAATTTATTTGTTTAACACAATAAATTTGATACATAAATATTATTTTAAATATTTTATTTATTATATTGGTACCTAAATTAACATGTAATTTAAGAAATATTAATCTTTGACTTAAATAACAAACTATTTCATATTAAATAAGTTTAGTTTATTTATTTGTTTGTTTACAAATTTCATATACACACAGTGACTTTCCATTTCGATTCTTATTTTCAAGTTTTTCATAATATTTGATTTTGTAAAAATTAGAATAGTTTCATATAAGTCATAAAACCGTGCTTTTAAAATGAACTGAGATTTTATCAAAAATATCAAATTATACATATTATATGAAAGCCATTTAATTTTTTTTTAGAATTCCCGGCTATGACCCACATATTGTTTTAACTATTTACTTTTATTCTTTCAAATCCTTATAATATGTTTCATTTGGTTTAATCCTAAACTATCTATATATGTGAGATTAACCCCAAAATTATTTAGATCAATCAACTTATTAATGTCAAGTATATCCATTTATTTTTCAATATTATTTATTCTTAGTTTTCACTCTTATTTGTTGTAATTTTTTAATTTACTTAGTTCTTATGAATGTTATGTTAGTATTTGAACTAATATATAATTTGTAATATATAATTACTTTCTCAGTTGTCAAATTGTTACATATTAAATGAGTTTATTTATTTTTCTTTTGCATAGCAGATATGATCTTTTAGACTAATCCAATTTTAGCTCGTGTTTCACTCTTTCACACCATTTTATTAAAATTTAATTATTTGGTATTCGTTTTTATTATAAATATGTATCATATTGATTTTTAAACTTAAAATTTTTAAAAAGGGTGTAATTCAAACGCCATTCAAGTTTTATCACAAATGCCAATTTAATACATATGTATTTTTTTTATTAAGTTTGTCTTATTTGTTTTTTTTAATAAATTTATATATACAACTTTTAATACCTTTTTTGCACTTGTTCTTAAAATTTATATGATATAAAATAATTGAAAGATTGAAATCATAATATATTAAAAAATAATAAATTAGAAACTAAAACTTATAATGATATATATAGAAAATTAAGTAAACATGGGAATTATTGGGCATTAATGAACAGAAGACTCAGTCAACTTTTCTTTTTCACCAACTCAGGTCTTTGTTCTCTTACGATTTAGCTTCTGCTAGCGGCGGGGCGGCAAGGCTGTTCAGTTGAAAGCCTAAGCTAAGAAGGTAAAAGTCATATTAACACATATAGTTAAAACTTTAAAGGTAATTTTTTTGTGCCGCGACAAACTTGTTTTGGTTCTTGTTCGCTTTTTTTTCTTCATGTTAATATTATTCATTTTATTTTGTACTTTTTATTTTACTGATGTGGCTAATTAAAATGAAATATACATGAAATTGTAATAAAAATAAAATATGAAACTCTATTATTTTCAATATTATTTCTTTAACAACCATCAATAAATTAATTTTTAAATTGCATATTACTAATTGAGGAGAATTTTTCGACCATAAAATTTTATGTATTTTCTCTACTTTTTATTTAGAATAAAAACCACCTAAAGTATTTTTTATTTTATTTTTCTTATCTTGTATATTGTAATTTGGTCTTTTCTTATAAATTACAATAGACTTATTGGTCACGACTGGGTTGTTGATCGTTGCACTGGGACCGCATCTAACATCACACCTGGAGAAGACTCGGCTTTTATTGGTGGCCCAGAGCCATCACCCTCCTGGGAAGAGGCCGCAGAGAGGCCTTATGAGCGGACCCCCATGATCGGGTAGTGGGCGCACCCCATGAGAAGAGGAGCTCATGGGGTAAATCGCATCAAAGTGTGCATTGCAGAGGGGCTACCCCCTCCCCTAAGGGAATGTACTATCAACTGATTCGGTGACAAATTAAAGGGCATGAGGGACCATGATGATCGCTGCACACCGACAACGAAGTGGGTGTCTGAAGATAGGCTTCAGAAGGAATTAAACCAAAATCCTGAATCTGATCGCGTTGATTACCCATTGGAGGAGAGTGTTTATACGGTTTAAAGTTAGAAGGGATAAAGCCATATGAAGAGAAAAATTGAAATCCACCATTAATATCATGCATCGAAGGTTGAGTATCAGACGTCATGGACAACTAATTAATTATCCTCAGACTTCTCAATAAGAAACAACATTGTGATTTTAAAAAAAAAATCAACATATCAATCCCCAAGTCCATAAACTTCCCAACACAAATCTCATTGTATAATTACATCCATAACAAACGACAATTAAGGTCCAAGAAATACAACTAGATGAATAACAAAAAATGAGTGAAGACAACTTACTAACCTAGGGTTTTTATTTACCTTTAATGTGTTAAATTATTAAGTACATTCACTAATATACCTGTAGTAATTCGGTGAAAATAATTAAATATGAAAATACATAATTGTACACAAATATACTATAGTTTGAGATAAATATACTAATATATATAACTCTTATACATATATATGGAATTCTACTTGTGGTGCGGCTGTTGCGGTTTGAGACCTCAATTTATAATTGCATCATCCTATGCGGTGCGGTTTACTTAAAAAATATTAATCATGGTTTCTCCAATAAATGAGCAATTGTGGTGTTGTGCGGTTTGGTTCGGCCGGTTTTCGATTTTTCTTGATCAACCCTGCTTTCGCTTATGGGCATTACGCAATTGGACTTCTGGGTTTTTTAATTTTTTGCATGTAAAATGCTTTTATGAATTATGAGTTGTGAATTGCATAATAATATGTATTTTTTATTTCTAATTATAAATTAATTTGCTTTCGTAAGTCATGATAAATTGGATTTTTAATGTCTTCTAATTATAAATTGTATTTGTTTAATTCTTTAATCAACCTTATATTTTTTAAATTATTCAAATTATAAACTGTATATTGTTTTTACTTCTAATAATGGTAAAATTGGATTACTATATATAACTATCTATAGGAAGTCTACAAGACAAACAATAATCCCAAAAATCAAGAATATAGAAATTATGTTACAATTATAGTTACAAAAGTAACTTCCATTTTTTTTTTTGATTTCTAATGTAAATTTGATTTCCATATATAACTATCAATCGAAGTTTACAAGATCAACACCAATATCAAAAATCAAGGATGAAAAATTAGGAAGTTACTTTTGACTTTGCAATTTAATTGCGATTTAAGTATTATTAGATACAAAAATCAAGGATATAATTTCAATTATTATCTCTAATATTGATTATAGGTTAAATTGCGGTTTAAGTTATCGTGAGTGGAAAAATTATTCTTGAGAATTATCCCAAAAATCAAGGATATAAAATACGGAAGTTACTTTTGAGTTTGCAAACTATTTTCGTAACTCAAGATTTTGTTTTTTTACTTCTTATTATAAATTGATTTTTTTATGAACAATGAATTCGACAATTTTGACTTCTAAATATAAATTGATTTGCTTTCGAACTCAAGATAAACTGGATTTTTGACTTCTTATTATAAATTGGATTTCTTTGATGAAAAATGAATATTCAATTTTTTTTTGACTTTAAATTATAAATTGATTTGCTTCCACAACTCATGATAAATTGAATTTTTATTTACTTCTAATTATAAATTGAATTTCTTTGATACACAATATATCGATTATTTTAACTTCTAATTATAAATAGATTTGCACAAAAGTTTTTTGTTACAGTTGGATTTCCATATACAAAGACCAATTAAAGATTTAATATAACATGAAACATAAATTTATCCTCTTTCAGCCACTTTTCCTACACAACCCATATTAGTTTGTAAAATAGCACCCATCATTCTTTTGACATCATTTGACAATATGAGAACAAGCACCAATTATTTGTTTTTGATAATTTATATCTTTTTCAAATAATTTTGTTTTCTATTTTGTGAAAGTAATCCTATAAATCAATCAATATATGTCAATACAATCTCTGTTGTGGCATCTTGTTAGAAATTTATTGTATAGATTTTAATGATACTTGGGAAACTATGTATTAGGATGTTGGTGCCCCTATTTTATTGTAATTTCTATACATGTATTGTATAGACTTAGGTGACTCAAAATCGCTAAATGGAACATTAGAGGACTTGTTGAAGGAGAATAAGAAGACTCAAATTGAATGGCGAAAGTTCAACATTTGAGTACATTGTTAGAAGAATCTCAAAGAGAGTGAAGCCAAAGAAAGTCAAAGTAGAAGACTCACAATAGAGTTGAGAGAGAAGACTTATTCAAGACTAATTTCTCTAAGACTCTAGTATCAATCAAGAAACGGTAAAGTAGCTAAAGGATTAAGTCAATCGAGAGGATCTCACAGACCGTGTCCATGAAGGATATTCATTAATATCAACGGCGACGATGTTTGGCCATAAAAGTTCAAGGCATTTATGAAGGCAAAGAGGTTCAACCAATAAGAACACTGCAGCATAAAACGCCACTTTCGTAAATCTGCGGAAGGCAAAAAGGATATAAGGAAAGGTCAACATCAAAGATGCACAAAGCGACATGCCAATCGTCGATGGTGGGATTTGAATTTGCCTATCTTTTCAACTGACAAAATTCAAATCCATATTATAAAAGCTTAGATATTTTAGAGAGAAAATATAAGACACAAGAGACATAACACAAGTGAACAAACAAGAATTCAAAATCTCACTCAAGCTAAATCTTCAATCCTCAAGCTTCATCAAGAATACTTCATCCAACACTCACTCGAAGATCGGTTGTTTCAAAGAGTTGAAGAGGAAAGTATGTGCAAATAATTTGGGGTCTACATCACCTTGTTGTGAAAGGATATAGTAAGGTTCTTGACGAACCGAAGATTCAATCAGTAGAAGGGTTTCGTGGTCAAATCCCATATTTCCAAAGGAGTCAAGAACTAGAGGAAGTCTAGGAAGAGTCGAGTCCCATTAGTAGTTGGATATGTGATCAAAACTACTAGGATCATAGTACTTTGTAACAAAAGTCACCTGCTTACTCAAAATGGGTTTCTCTTGAGTAGGAGAAGAGGGACGTAAAAGGAACTACCCCATCCTTTAACCACTATAAATATTGTGTTTTTTAAATTCATGCATTTTATATTTCGCAACTTTATATTCTCGTCATTTTATTTGCTATCCAATTTGCATAATAACTCTCTAAAACACTAAGTGTTGATTGGCAAATTCACAAGAGTGTAAGTCTTCCGCTACACTACAAGAATTTCACCGAATGACAAATGGATATAACTGCTATGTAATGCAATAATCAATTGTTGTCGAAGATGGTGTTGTAAAAAAACCCCATTGAATGACAACGATTTCAATCTATTTTCTTAAATATTAAAGACGACAATTTCAATCATTGTCTTAATATTAAAGACAACGGTTGGAATCCGTTGTCTTTAGATGCTAAAAGACAGTGTTGGGACAACAGCTTGGTAATCGTTTTTGAATTATGAAATACAAAATGGATTTCCACAATGGATAATATCCATTGTGGTTTTGAAGCATCACAACAGTTCGATAATGCTTTAAAACGGTTGTAATTTATAACTATTTCAAGAACTGGATCAAATCTATTGTGACTTTAAAGTATTACAACAGCTTTACAAGCCTTAAAAACCATTGTAATTTTAGACCACTATAATGAAGTATTTATTTGGTGTCTACTATTTTTTCACCCATGGTAATATAAATTTTGATTTCATGCATGAAAAAATTAAAACAATATAAGAAAATAACATATAACTAATTAAAACAAAATATGACATTCAAATGATTATATTTAGTACGCCTCCAAGTAAGTGTTTAACAAAACAATATCAAGTATTTAACGAAACGACCTAACAAGTGCTTAAAAAACCATCTAACAAGTGTTTAATAAAGCATGTAATGTGTTCTCAAAGCTACACTAATTCTTTCATTGATGGGTAGCCGCAAAGCACTCCAATATCATGTTCCTATAATAGAAGTTCATGCCTGCAAATAAGAAGTATATATACATCACTTTACATTAAAATCGTATTCCATTGTGGATTTTGAATTTTGAACTCGAGCAAACCAAAATTAGTCAATTATAGAATGTTCACAATCTTTTATAATCACGAAAAATTTTCATATAACTATGAAAAAATACCTATTCACTCATGGATTTGTCGGGGCTAGCTGTTAACACCTAATTATGGTCCAAAGTTTCTCTAAAACGGGTTATAATATTTTTCTTCTTCTCAAGTGGTAGCATTTTATAGAGTTTTAGTTTTTGAGGACTTCAATCTTACCAACATTGTTGAATTCCATCCACTGACACATCAAGATCAACTAAGTCTTTCCTTGGCTTGAGAATACCCTAAAACTTCCATAGATTCCTTTGTTTCCACCACGAGAGGATATAAACTAATAGGCTTATTCTATCAAGAATGTTTCCGTTTTCTTTGGAGCAAACAACATTCCACCAAGAATCAAATGAGTCTTCCACCTTAGGCAATGAATTCCATGGGACTCGAGCAAAGCTCCCAAACCTTAGAGTTCTAGATCGAGCAGTCTTTCACCACTTCCACACAAGGAACATATATCATCAAGAAGGATTCCTCTTTGTTTCACTTGAGAAGCAGCTGGGAAGGATGGAATAGACGCATTTCCACATGAAGTGTTTCAATTTGTTCTTTATCTTTAGTTTCCATACTGTTTTCCACATTCTCTTGGCAACCATATTCCCATCACTAGACACTCGGGCACCTTCAAGGATATGATTCTTTGAGTTTGATAGCCGTGGTAGCCGATTTGATAGAGTATGTACCTTTACAATTATGATGTGAAATTGGTCGTCCTTGGTATCGCTTTTGTTGATAGGGATTTTCATTATCGGTTCCACATCTCTAGGTGAAAAGACTTTATAAATCAAATCAACATTCCATTGTTTCCCATCATTCTCCAGCAAATCTCTCACCCAAACCAGATTCTCATTAGTGCGATCTACAACATCTGGCAAGAAAAGAGGGTAATTTTGGAAGCCATGGAGTTTCCCAAATCTTAATTTCTTTCCCTTTTCCCACTGAGTATCGAGCCGCCAAACCAATAACATCCCCATCTTTGAGCCAAGATTCCACATCCAAGAATCAAATAAATGTTGTTGAACGTAAAAAAAGATCATCATTATAAAAGTACCTTCCTTTAATCAATTTCAAAATAAGAAGAGATGGTTCTCATTAGTACTTCCAAAGTTGTTTTGCAATAAGAGCCCGAGCTAAGATCCGAAAAGACCTTGAATCCCAAGCCTCCCTATTATTTATCTAACGCCATCTTTTTCCAAGCTTAGCCCAACGGATTTTCCTACCATTCTCTTTAGTCGAGCCCCACCAAAACTGCTGCAATTTGACAAAGTGATTTACACACTCCACCGGAAGAAGAAAGCAAGACATAATATATACAATAAGTGAACAAAATAAAGCTTTGAATAAGGTCTCTTACCAAAGAACCTGGTTGAGGAACTTATTTTTCCAATTACAAATTCTATTTTGAGCCGCTTCAAGAACAAAATTAAAGGTTTCTTTCTTAGATCTACCAAGTACCATTGGAAATCCTAAATATATGGTATCGATGTAGTCTCACCCTATTACGAATAGTACAGATTTGAGTTCAACTCTCACAAGAACTGCTTTTCCGAATAAGACGAAAGATTTCTCCATATTCACTAATTGTCCGACGCAAAGACAATACCACTCAATAATATTCTTAATAATGACTACTTGTTGAGTATTTTCTTCATGAACAATAGTGAGTCATCCGCAAAGAAGAGATGCGTAATGGTAGGACAAAAATTTAACAATTATTGTGCCTTGAAACAGAGAATTATCTTGAGCTTGTTGGATAAGATTGGAAAATGCTTCAAGAGAATAATAAACAAGTAAGGGGAGAGCGGATCTCCTTGTCTCAACCTACGAGTCGATAACAAAACCTGAAGGATGACCTTAAATGTTAAAATGAGAAAAACAGATGTGGAGATGCATTCAAGAATCCATCAATGAACAGAATGAAAGCCCATTATTTTAAGATTGAAGCTAGAAAATTCCATTCAACTATATCATATGCTTCAAACCATGTCGAGCTTTAGAGCGATGAAACTTTTCTCGCATGTTCTATGGCTATTAAGAAAATGAATACATTAGTGTGCTATCACCACATTATGAACAATTTGTCTCGCCAGGATAAACGCGGATCGACTCAAGCTAATACAGCTTATGGAGGGCATGTTTCATCCTATTAGCAATAATTTTAGATATAGTCTTGTAGACCACCAAGCAAAGACTAAAAGGCCTATAATTTACAATTGAGATAAGGTTCTTAATTTTTGGAATCAAAGAGATTAAAGTATGATTGACACTTAGCATTCTACAAGATGAAAATAATTTTTTTACTCGCAAATAGATATCTTTAGAAATGACGTGTCAAAAAGATTGAGAAAAAGTTGGGGACATACCGTCTAAAACCAGGAGCTTTAGAGGGATTGAAATCAAAAATTTCTCTTTAATTTCATCCTCGCTTCACTTTAAGCCGATCAACACCTTGTTCATTGAATCAGTGATGGAAGTGGAGATCCCCAAAGTATCGGGATCTCATGTGAAGGTGCAAAAGACGTGAAAAGCTCGAGAATAAAAATCAAATTTCTTGTGTAATCTCCTCTGAGTACTACAAATATCCCCATTTTCTTTCACAAGTCCATCAATATAATTTATCTTTCTTTTCTTGGATTGTGCAAGCATGAAAGAATTTTTTATTTCAATCACCTTCTCTCAACCACTAATTTCTAGCTCTTTGACTCCAAACCACTCTTCTTCTTTATACGCCTGATGGAGAAACAATTTAATTTCGACACTCGCCAATTTGATTCTTATTTCCTTCTTTGAAAGTTCACCATTTTCTATTTACAAAAAAGAAATCATCTTTCGGTAATTGGAAATATGTTTTTGTGACCATTTGAGGAGAGCCATTCGCACCGTTTGATTTTGCTCCGAATTTGGAACAAGTGGTGTGCCCAAGATTGAATTTTCCATGCCTCAGCTTATCACTTTGTCTCCACATCATCCTTTTGGTCCCCTCGGATCAAAGAAAATATTTTTCCTTTTTGTCCCGATTCCTTAAGTGGATAAAAACATGTGGTGGTCAAAAGCTTGTTTTTTCAATAATTTCCGCTTTCACTTTATGAAACTTTAATAACCAATCCTGAGATCCAAAAATTCTATCTAGTTTTTCCTGTACAAATCCTTCACCCACTCTATTGTTAGCCTGTAAATTTAAAACCACACCGTCCATTTCCCATATCCCCATTAATGTGTATAAAATATACATGCATTTTTGATTAAATGGATATATAATTGATGCATTTGCACGCATATTAACTATGTTTTTACTCGCTTCCTTTAAAGGGCATGATATCGCATCTTCTTGTAATTTTGGCAGAAACGGAGCTTAAAGTGAGGAAATAACAAGAGGGGATGCCCTGGATAAGATTGAATGCAAAAAGAGAAGATCAAACGATGGAAAAAGTGGAACAAAAGCAAGCAAGTTACATGGCCGGACCATGTAGTCTCACATGGCCGTGTGGACTAGTGGTGTGAAGATCACACGGTTTGTGTGAAGAAAGGAAGAAAATAGAGGATGAAACAGGTTCACACGGCTGACCGTGAACTCACACGGCCGTGTGGACAAGGTTATCAGCCGCACCACCTACCCGTGCGACTTAGCTTGCCTCGTGTGACAAAGGGCTAGCCCAAGCCACATGCCCGTGTGGACCCACACGGCCTGACCGTGAGAGTCCTGCTTCAGCGTTTTTTAGAGTTTGCTTCCCGTTCCAACTCTACAAGTGATCTCTCCAAGCATCTATAAAAGGGGACCAAGTCTTGCACGAAAAATCATCATTCAATATAGCAAAAACACATCAAATAACATAGAACGCAAGAATCGAAGATCTTCTCGAGCAAAGAAGGCTAGATCACGAAGAACACCACAAGCTTTCAAGGTCAGGGAGCACAAGAGCTTCGAGGCTTGGAAGGAATCCATCCCGACAAGAAGGGGTTTCTTTCTTTATCTAAGAACTCTTGTATGTGCTTATATGATGTCATAATATTGATTTGGATTTTTCTATGAGTTTGTATCAATGTTTGGCATATTTTTCTTGATCTTAGGGACATAATCGAATCGTAGAGATTTGTATTGAATATGATTACTTATTTTCTTAATTGCTTTCATGCTTCTATTTTATGAATTCGAGTGCTTATTTATAATTGCTTTTTATTTGGCCAATAATTAACATGTCATATTTGTTATTGTAAAATTCGGAGATGAGTTCTAACAAAGACTAAATCGACTCAGAAATGAAACATGTGTGACAGTGATGTTTGTGGGGAGTCATTCACAAATCTTTTTGGAGTTAATAAGAATTGTAACGATCCTGAGGACTACAATTGTTATTAATCAATTGTTTACGCACCACCCAGGAGGGGGAGTAAATGAACTTAGGAATTGAATCCATATAATTGCATGAATTGGTTTTAAAACTTTATTCGCATTTAATATTGAAGAAGCATGTTGAGATTATGTGTCAAGGTTGCTCTGAAAGATGTTGAAAATACTTGTGGGGTTCACAAATTTATTTTTATTTTCTTTCTTAATTTTTTTATTTTAGTTACCAGAGATCAAGTGTGACCACGAAAATGAAATTCAAAATCTTCTGTAGCTGAGCACCTAAATTCCCAGCCATCTCAAATCATCCCCAGCTCATTTGAACTAGCAGCGGCGTGTCTCGGTAGATCCTGATTCAGAGCAAGCCTTCAGATCATGCACCACTCAGCCTTTTAAAAGTGAAATCACATTAAATTAGAAGTTATTCCCAGATGGTGTGATCACTTTTCCACATTCTCTCTTCTCAGGTGAGGACCACGTTTTCTATCTTTACTTTACGCTTACCAAGTGTTTGACTAAGTGATCGTTTCGACCAATACATTCCCCATTTAAGGCCTTTCTGATTTCAAATCCAATCACAGTTAAACATTCAGTGTTAGGTACTCTTCTGAAGCTTACAAGTGTGATCAAAGTGTAAAGGAAGTACCTCTTGGGTCCTCACGACTACCAGGACAATACTATCCGTTTGGTATTATGCAAAGAACCGATCGTCACGCATCGATTACTACTGAAAATATGCTGGAAGGCCGCCGATTTAAGATCAACGACCATATTTAGCTGGTATCAAAATTATTTGTCCGTGATGCCAGGGTAAAAAGTTTCCATATACTGAAGCGGTATCCTGAATCATTTGACGATCATAATGCATTTCCAAAGTCGATGTTACGAAGAAATGACTGCCATTGAAAAACTCACTTGTAATCAAGTAATGGTCTGTCCTACTCATCAGGGTTAGATCTTTATTCTATATACTAATATCCGTCTTGCAATACGAAGAAGATCTGTGGTGATAAAGGAAAGTCCCATGAAAGCACTCAGTCTGTCTGTTCATCCCAGGCAAAGGCGAAATGGAGCAGATAAACTGATAATGGGGATACTGAAAAGCAGATCGCTCCAACCTTGAAGCGTGGCCCCAGTGAAATCTAGGCTTTGTGTTGTGCCAAGCTCTTTGTGAGATACTACGAGAAAAGCGAAATCCCAATGATCCGAAACAAGTGGGGACAATCTGGCATATTCGACCCAGTGATTAACTAGAGAGTCCGAATTCAATGTGTATGGTTTGGCATCCTCTGTTGTCAAGTATGAAGGCATGACTTCAATATTTGGGCATAATTATTTCCTCTTTACATTACATTTGTGCCCCAATATAATTTTACTGTTTCTAATTTTCATTTATTCCTTAATTTTAGTTGCTTTATTGATTTCTTCTAGTTCGCCACCATTACCAGAAGTCCGAACTGAAAATACGGTAAAAAATGGGAAGTTGTCGCTTCGTGGTCTTCCCAGCTGGCATCAGATGGGTCATTACCAAGGATTGTTTGGATATCTGAAATACTCCAGTAGCAGTGTGATAGAAGACCTAACAAGTAATATGGCAGTTTATCCATACCACATTTGGTCTCCAACATGTTCTGTGCGTGTGAAAACCTAAATGGTAGCTTACAGATTACCTCTTTTTTAAATCCGCTTTACCACTACTTTCTACATTTATAAAATTTCCTGATATAGCCTTCCAATCTCTACAGCCACATAATCTCGACCAAGCCCACAAATCACTAATACCGAAGCCATCACCAATATGGAAATTCTCAACTCAGTTCCCCAGTCTGAGGCCTTCAAATTCAATTTGATTCCTCTTGCTTGCCGGTTGTTTAAGTTGGAAAAGCTGAGCTCGAGAAGAAGAGGCGGCACCGGGCGGGCAGACTCAACATTTTGGCCGAAGGCGAGCTTCTTATCGAATTCGCCGGCGAAATTACCAAGCTAGACGATTGATGCTGCTTTGTCGCGCGAAGTTAATCGGCATCCAGTTAACCTATCACCAAATTGGGTTGTGGAAGATTTACAGGGCTATCTGGAGAATGATTGGCTGGTATCTTAATGTTGTTACAAACATATCTTTCCTTATAGCAATTCTTAAACAACTTTGAATTGCATTAATCTGGGCTTTCCAGTGAGGTTCGAATTTGGATTCGAGAATAGGCTGAAATTCTAGTGGTTAAGCAAAAATTGCAAGCAGCCGCATATAGGTGGATGTTTGAAAATTTAATCAGATAAGCTCCCGAAAAGATATTTGAAGCGTTCTCTTCTGGGCGTAAGCGTCAATGTTATTGACGTTAAATGTTCAAAGCGAGTCTTGGCGTTTGAAACCATCTTTACAAGAAGGAGGATAACAAGGGCTTTAAGTTGATAATTATTTCTGGAAATACAGTGCTCTTACTTTCAGAGATGGCGATGCGGTGCCATAAGCCTGCAATGCGCTCGTGACCCAATGGAAGTGGCGAAAAGTGAAGAGGTGATTGCAGGAGGAGATTAACACCTCATCTTGATATTTCTTCCTGTTGAAATGAACCGTGGACTAAGTTCATTAGTTCAATCATTATGTTAATAAGTAAAATTCAATGGAAAAATGATTATTAAATAATCAGCGATAAAACGATTAAGCTGAATAAGATATTCAACTAATAAGTATGGATCTTGCCAGGTCATTAGTGCGAAGTCACTCGGCGTTTAATCCAATTTTTATGCCTAGCTTCCTATGATTTTACTATGAATATTTTATGGCATGGGATAACATACTTGGGGAATAATGTAATAAATTCTTGGGAGAAAAGTTAATCATTTACTTGGCATGTGTTAAGAAAGTTGGGTATTTGAGCATGTTCGCGAAAAATAAGTCATGAGCTTTTGTGCCTTAAACCGCTTTATACTATGCATACTTATTTTTTCTTGAGTGTGTCCTTCATGATTGCTAGAACTCTAGAACTTGCTCCCCGGTATTTTCATCAAAGCCATGTGTGTGTGTAATTTTTGAAAATGATCTAAGGCCATCTTTGTTTAGCCTACTTAGCCTAAAAAGCCTACCTATGAACTCATGATTCCTTAGTAGGGTGTAAACGACCGAATCGAGTCGACTATCAAGATATTCTATTAAGTATTCGGCTAATTAAGAGAATATTCTTATTCGTATTCTTTTTAATACTCGAATACAAAAATTGATTCTTATTCTTATTTGATAATATATACGAATATATACGAATCAATTAATATTCGTATTCAAAATCTTAACTTTATTTTTTTCTTTTATGACAATATCTAATAAGATTGCAACAATAATTTAAATCTAAATATTAACTTTGGATCATGGAATTATTAAATACATCAATATATTAATCACCAAATACATCAATAACATATTAATCATCAAATATTTCAAATGCATTTTTAACTTTAATGGCTTCAACTAACATTTTGTATGTAGAATTCCATTGGGTATGATAATCAATAATTAACATCTTTACTTGTATTCCCAAATGATGTACAATATCAAAAACTTCGTCAATCTAGACTGATTGATTAATGAACCACACACTCACATAATATCGTTCTTGGAGGATAAATATGTAGTGGACCACTATCAATCTCTTTAGAATCAACAAAATCACGACATGGAAATATAAAAGGTGAAAAAATAGAGATGAAAAAAAAGAAAGAGAATGTAAAGGTGATGCTTGAGAGACCAAGATAGTCGATTTACCGAGACTTTTTGACCTATGATCTGTTAAGATGATTCACCTATTATTCTATTTCTTTCTTTTTACTTGTAAATGCATATGAGCTTAGATTATATTTGGGCTTGCTAATTGTATATGGACTTATTAGTTTTTTATAAGTAAATATATGGTTTGTTATGCATTAATAATTTTACATAAATAAATATATACTTATATATAAGTTATATGTATATATATATATTATTCAATATTCTTTTGAGTACTCGAATCGAATATAATGATATTCATATTCGTATTCACATAACATACGAATCGGAATAAATATTCTTATTTGGATTCGTATTCTAATTTTTCAATTCAATGTCAATATACTAATTCGAATACCGAATCGAATAAAAAGATTCGCTTCTTTTACATCCCTATTCCCTAGTAAGCCAAGTTTGAGCCAAAATGTTTATTCCGAGCCACATTGATCTTTAAAATTTACATGTTTTATCCCTACAAATTCTTGATCTTATAGAAAATGAATAAGTTTGGGGAGATGTGGTGAAAATCTATAAAAAGAGAGGAAGTTGGCAAAAGAAAGAGGGATGAACAAGATCTAGGTAAATGAAAAAAAAATACATGAAGCTCGAAAAGAAAATATCTATGAAAGTTACATAGAGAAAATCGAGCAAAGCAAAAGAAAATTCACAAAATTGTTAAAAAACAAAAGAGCTTGAAGCTAAAGAAAAAGAAAAAGAAGGCAAAAGGCCTAAGAATGAAAAAGAAAAAAGGAGAAATAAGGGTGGAATTGAGTTGAAAAAGAAAACGATATTATGTTTAAATTGGGTTGGTGAATTGCAAGTCGTGTGCTTAAATTTCAATTTGCTCAAGTCAAGTCACTTAATCCAAATTTCCCTACCCTTACCAAAGAGCTTCTACATTACAACCAAATAAAAAAGTCATTTTTGATTCTTAGATTGTGCACACAAAAGTGGTAGAGATGCTTTAGGCGATTTGCAAGCCTATGGTAGTTCTACTTTCATTGAATTGAATTTTTTTAAAATCAAAATAACACCCCGGGTGGTGGGGGATTGAGGCCTGATCCCCACCGTAGATTAAATAATCAAAGTATCATACAATGTCATGTCCCATCACGGCGGGCGAAAATCAAAAAGTGAAAAACCTATCACTACGACATCTATACGTGCTATCATCATAAGATGAAATAATACAATGAGACCCAATGATCTATGAAAATCTGAAGCTCGGATATCCCGGTTGGTCCATCCGAATGAGCGCTAGAACATGGTGAGAAGTCGTGCCCTCATAAACAATATGACTACCAAGAGCGGCAACTCCCAACTCCGCGGATGATCACCGTCGATTTCCCTCTCTGTGTATGTGAGAAATCGAATCATCAAGGTCCTTGGCATGTTTCAATGCGAATCGAGTGTATCTTGAACTGCCAAAGAGCCAAGCAACGTGATGTGATCGTGGTGACCACCACCGCAAGCGTCCAACTCGATCCAAATATGCAAAGAAAACTAGCAGAATGCTTTGATCCCATCTCCATGCTAGTAGCTCGACATGAAAGCTAGACGCGCCGGAAGGAGCCGTGAAATGCCAACATGAGTCTACCCGAATGATCTCGAATCAATCCCCTCCACCAGTATCAATGCCTCGATCAAATGAAGCATCCGTGTTCAACTTGATGCGAGGAGACCGAGGCTCGCCAAATCACCATCCTCGGCTGCGTGGAACTGTGGTGGATCACTCCCCTGTAAAACCCACCGTAGGGAAGCATCCGACCAACCGGAAGGGCTCAATCGCCGACCCTGAAATAAGAATCCGGAGATGCCGCTCCACCTACCGGATAATGTGAGATGCCAAAAAGAAGGTGTCGATGCTTAACATTATTCCTTTCTGTCCGGACAAAACCATAAAATCAATCAAGGAACCAGGAAACTCAAGTGCCTCGTGTGTGATCATTGTGTGCGATTCCTCCAAAATGTGAGGAACAATATCATATCAATGTGTGTGTGGAAGTGTAGTGTCAAACCAAGGAACAAAGTGATTCCACACGGACCAATAAGATCATTCATCAAAAAGAGGTGAGGGATAGATTCAACCGAGGAGGAGAGGACTGTGGATTATTAAAGCAACAAAAACAACGTGAAGCAAGAGAAGTGCCACGTGCCTCGAAGCTTGATATCCACAGGGAGACGATTACGAAGGGCGCTAAAGGAAAATAGAAATAGAAGGAATGAGAGTATCGTTCCAAATGGCACCGGATAGAAGGTTAAGGCATTCCTACCCCGGATAGAATCCCAGCGAGAAGACATCGAAAACCCTCCATGAGAAGTAAGCATCCACCGCATGATATCCTCGGACCCCACCGAATCGAACCCCGATATATCCTCAATGAGACTCTTAGAAGTCCACATCCGGAGACCAAGACCTGATACAATCTATCTCTATCCCATATACCATCGCGAATGAACCAATCAATCAACTGGGCATATGTCCCAAAGGCCAATCCAAACAATGATCCGGCAAGCGGCCTATGCCCAAGCCAAATATCATCCTTAAACTTACCCGACTACCACGCGATAGACCGTAAAATCCGCTTCCGGGCTCGAATCACCGATCCGCCTCAAGCGCTCCACCGATGACTATGATTTTGTGTTTGAGGCTCTGAGGAGACCAAAGCCCATTGCAACAATACTTGCTGATCAAGAACTAGGCCCAAAGAGAATGACCTCGTGTAACCACCACCACAACTTGTAAATCAAGGCATCAACAATATCTCGAAAGTCGGCGCAACCCCAAACCACCCTCGTAAATAGGATGGCGAGATACTATCCCAACCCGATCCAATGAGACTTCTTCGCTCCAATCTGAAGAATCCTTTTGGCGGCCGCATGACTCAAGAATATGCAAGTCAGATCGCCATCAGGCGTGCTCAATAAGAGCGAGCCTACCACCAAAAGACAGATGCCGTCGACCACCCGGAACTCTATCCAACATCCTCTCAATCACCGGGAGGAAAAGATCTTTCGTCATACGTCCCTTGAACAAGGGGACACCCAAATATGTCATCGGCAAGTCATCGCGTTTAATCTAGTCACTCATGCACCATGTGCTCCCATCTCAATGTATCGTGAGGCCGTGAAAGAATCTACTCTTCCTCGAACACTACCGTTGGCGGTAAGAGCGAATAGTGCTCAAGAAAGTGCCTAAAGCGTAACGAGACCATCCTCGGACGCCTAGTGAAGATAACCACATCATCAAAGATAAAGCAATCGTCACTAGAAAACCCCACCGTGTCCGATAAATCATATCTTTGGTGTCGTCTAATAATGGAATCCAATCCCCTGGATAAATATTCTGCCGCTAACAAACAATGCAGAGATAGAGGATCCCCTACCGCGATCCTTGAGTGGAAGGAAAATATCCGGAAGGGCTACCATTAACCGTAACGAGAGAAGCCGCTATGCTCAATACAGATTTGCCTATCATATCAATCCAACGCACAGAAAGCCCATATGAATCATGGCAGATACAAGAAATCCCACCGCACCTTATCATAAGGTTTAGCCATATCTAGTTTCATAACCACATTAGGAACCTCGTGGCGAAGGCGATATCATGGATAAGCTCCGCCCAAGCAAAATGTTATCCGAGATAACACGGCGGGTATGAAGCCACTCGATTTGGCGACACAATCGGTGGTAGAATCGAGATCAACCGCTGCGTTCATAATCTTGAGATAATCTTATTCGTCACGTTACCGCGACTAATAGGCCGAAACTCACTCCACTTCCGAGGGTGAGGAACCTTCGGAATGAGAACTATAGAGGTAGCTGTGAACGTGGAAGGCATAAGATTTCCCGAGAAGAAGTCGACCACCGCATCCTCAACATCTGGTCTGACGAAATCCCAACAGTACTGAAAGAACAGTGATGAAAATCCATCAGGCCCATAAACACTAGACGGATCAATCCCAAAAACTGCATCCCAAACCTCCTGGGCCGTCGGCATATCACAAAGTCCATCCAAATCAACAGAATCAGGAAGCCGATGGAAGAACTCATCAACGGGAGTGGTCAGATACTCCAAGTCAGAAGTCAATAGGGACTGAAAGAACTGGACTGCCAACTTCCGAATCTGAGAATCCTGTTTAATCGTCACCCCATCATCATCGATCGAGTGGATCCTAGCACGACACCTTTTCTGCTTAACAAACCCATGGAAGAACTTAGTGTTGCGCTCCCCCTCAACTTCCCACTTAACTGCAACTTTCTGGTGCCAAAAATCCTCCTCCATTTTTAAACGTAGCTCATACTCAGCCACACAACGATGTAGCTCAGCCCGATGAGTCGGAGAAGGATCATTGTCGTATACAGCCTGAGCCACAACAACTGCATCATCAGCCAATCTAACCCGATCAAAAACATTACCAAATATTTGGTAATTCCAATTCTTGAGTCTGTGCTTGACCCTGTTCAATTTGTGCTGCAAGTTCCTCATCCCAAAACAACTAGTGGGAGGCCCCCACGCTTCTTTGACTACCTCGCAAAAAGTATGGTGATGTATCCACATATACTTAAATCGAAAGGAACAATGAGACACATGCGGTAAAACGGCGACAGATATGAGTAAAAGAGCATGATCGTAGCGCACACGAGATAAATGCGTAACAACGAAAAAGTAAACACATCACCAGTGTTCATTATATAAAGCTTTATCAAGCCTCTCTTTGAAGCCCACCTCTAGCCCACGTAAAAATAGGCCCCTCACACCCCGCATCAAATAACTCACAATCCGCAATCATGTAAGCAAAATCCAACATCTCATCCAATCTATCAGAAGTACCACCTACCCTCTCGTGATCATGCAAAAAAATGTTAAAGTCACCACTAACAAGCCAGGGTAACCCCTCCATACTAATCGCAATCTCACGCAAGGTATCCCACAAATCGTATCTAACTACTTTAGCATACACAAAACTCAAATAAATAGGCTGAGGCAATAAAGCCGATGTCATCCTACAATGTAGCAATTGTGTATGATCAACAAGAATTTCAAAATGGAAATGAGCAGCCGACATAATCCAGATATGATTAGAACAATTATATAAACCCCGATGAAATTTAAATCTGCGACAATAGAAACTAAAATCCGGAGAGGTCATAGGTTCTAGAATTGCAACAAAAGGTAATTTATAGCGAGTAATTAACGCATGCAAATGACGTTGACTACCCGCATTAGCAATACCCCGCACATTCCACGTTAAAAATTTAATCGACATAATTAACTAGTAGAATGAGATGAGGATTTAGAAACACGATCGATTTTGTGAGTGATAGCCCCCTCCTTTCGAAAGGAAACATTGAACACGTTTTCCAGTTTTTTGTTCTTTATCGAGATTTCGGAGCTTTCTCAACACCAATTTTTTTGTTTTTTTATATAATCCAACCGTCCAACCAAGCTTTGGAGTTCATCGTCTTTGGATCGGGAATAATGGCAAAAGGGATTTTTGCTCAAATTTCCTTCGAAAATTACCTCTCGGGCAAGGCCTAAATCATGCATATGGGCCATTGATGTGTTTAAGAGAGCAATGGGTGAACTCCATATAAGGCCCATCTTCCAAATTTGAATCATTCAAAAATCGGGCGTGATGTGCGTTGCGGAAGGAGCCGAGAAATGTTGGTCAAAATGGGCCATTTTACCATTAGGGGTGAATTAAATAATGAAGGATCAATAAAATCTGGGCCCACTTGGCTAGTGGCCATTGCGCATGAAGTGGAGGGGTTTTATGGCCCATTAATATTGTTGTGGTCCAATTTGAAAGCACTCGCATGGAGCCTTCCACTAGTTTTGCATGGATAAGTGTTGACTTGGGCCCATTTCCATGCAAAATCCTTTGAGTATCCTGTTGGCCAATGAAATCTTCCAAAAATGTAGCAGATTTTGAAATATCAGGGGTAATATTTTTAGTAAGGGAGCCACAATTATTCCTTTTAATCTCGCCTTCTTCCAAATCCAACACAAAATTCACCCCATTAATCATGTTGTCACCCACTATTTCGACCATATTCATATGCAAAGAAGAAGAAAGATTTTGCCCAATGTTTTCCACATAATCTGAAATCATTTGGGGGCCAGTAGGAATAATATCCAAATTAGAAACATGAGCCATTTTCAAGTTTAAAAATGATGGATCCAAGAGACAATCCTTAGTGGCCCTAAAAGTTTCATCAAATGCATGTGAAACACATAAATTGATGTCATGCGTATGTTTATCCTCTTCAATAGCAGACAAAGTTGGAAATGAGTGGGTGGGACATTTAGGAACCCCATTAACCGTGGAATGAATGAAATCTCCATTATCAAGGCCATCCAAAGACGCACGCTCATCATTCAAGTTGTCTTTATTAGCAATTAAAAAGTAGAACACCCTTCTTCCTTGTCCATATCGTGACTAGTCACCCTCTCAACCGCCAATTTGTCCTCCTTTTTAGCATATTTTCTAATTTTGGAATTCCATTTTTTCGAGATCTGCCTCCAAGCACAAGTTGTCGCCCATATTATAAGGAATGTTTCCACTTGCCATATTATAGTTTTCCATGCCTTCCGATGTTCTAGCGGATGCCATGTCACTTAACAAATCTTTTTCCACAATAATAGGGTCAATCATGATCGTCCAAATGTAAATCAATAACCTTATCCGGACCCTTGATTAAGTGTGACGAGGTATCCAATGGCTCAAAATCACCATTTTCCAAAATCGAAAACCGATTAGTACGGTTCTTGACATTAGAGTGACTATCTTCAAAGAAGGTATGTTTCGAATGTTTAGCTAAATTCAAAAACGCCTTAGAGACCAACCCCGTTTCTCTTGGCCCTTTCTTATTAACCTTAATCCATTCATGATTTTTTGCAACTGCTAGATTAACACCCCTAGTAGGATTAGGGTTTTCTGCCTTGGAAATCTTATGAATATCAGTTGTACCCCTTGACTTCTTCATATTTCCATTTGACCCCTTCAAGTCGTGACCTTCTGAACCTGCTATGGGTATTGGACGCCTAACAGGTGGTGGTGGACGGGTTTTATTTCCGTTCATATAACAACCCTCAATAGAATGTCCAATATGCTTGCAGTGATTACAGTAGTCCGGAATACGTTCATAAATAATCTTTTGAACGTGTATGGTATCATCAAACTCCAGAATAATCTCTTCAATTCTATGTTTCAATAAGTCCAATTCAACACAAACCCGAGCCATAGATAAACGAGATCGAGTTGTTGTTAGGGAGTCCACTTGAAGAGGTGTACCTATAATTATGCCAATAGCAAATAAAGCATTATGATCAAAAAAATGTATAGGCAAACCCGGTAGACGAATCCATACTGGCGCAAGAAGGGCTTCCGTTCTTGGATTAAATCAAGGCATCTATTTGAACACACGCGTCGGGAAGTCCCCCAATGACAAAAAAGGGTACCCATCCATAACTTATTAAAATCCTCCTCGAGTTGTAATTTGATGATAATATGCGAAGGATTGGCAAAGCTCCGGGAGATTGGTCCTTGATTCAACGCAGATAACCCGAAGGCAATTCCTTTGGGGTGAGGAATCGCGAAGGAGAACTTTCCAAACAATGTGAGCTTCCAAGATGATGCAAGACGATCATTCTCCGAGGAAGAAAAACCAACAACCTGCTTGCCATCTCTAACCTTGTGGGTGCCAACTGGAACGACTCTCTTGGGATCAAAAGAAAGGTCAGAACGATTACAACTAGAAGCAGTCACATTTGCATATGACCCATGCTTTGGGGTTTGATATTCCGGTGGATAAGAACTAGAGTTCGCCATGAGAGGCGGTGAAAACCTGGACACATCAGAAATAAACAGTAAAAAGAACAGGTGAGAAAGATGAAAGAACGAAGATAAAGATAAAATAAGAAAGAAAAGACTCTAAAACTCCCTCAGGTTGAAAAATCCTTGAACAATCCATGCGAAATCGGTCCGAAACGTGAAGAACAGTGCATGTGTGTGTGAAAAAAATATGTGTAAGTGTGTGAGAGAGGGCAGAGCATTTTTCTTTTAATTTTGGTTGTCATGCATATATCATCCTCCTCATTGAATTGAATTTGAGCATAAACATTTACCATACACTTTTGAGAGTAGAGTGATACACTATTTACTTGTGAGTCGCGATGTCAAGTACCCGAAAGAGTATGAATAGTGCCGAGTTTATGAATAATTGATTTCTTGATATGTATTGCATGGTTTCCTGAGTATGGAGTCGAGTGCTATTTAATGTTTATAGTGTTCTTGGGTGTTCGTTCGTTTTTACCCCTTATATTATTTTTCTAAATTTGCTCGAGGACGAGCAATACTTTGTGTTTGGTGGATTTTGATGTGTGTAAAATATACATGTATTTTGGGGCTTAAATGGATATATAATTGATGCATTTACACGCATATTTACTATGTTTTTACTTGGTTTCCTTTAAAGGGCATGATCTGCGAATTCTTGTAATTCTTGCAGAAACGGTGCTTAAAATGAAGAAATGACAAAGAGGGATGCCCTGATAAGATTGCCGAATGTAAATAAAAGATCAAAACGATGGAAAAAGGGAACAAAAGCAAGTCACACGGCCGAATCGTGTAGCCTCACACCTGATCGTGTGGGCTAGTGGTGTGAAGATCACACGGTTGTGTGAAGAAAAGAAGAAAACAGAGGACGAGCAAGTCCACATGGCCGGACCATGTGAACTCACACGGCCGTGTGGACAAGGTTATCACCGCACCACCTACCCATGCGACCACCGCCCGTGCGACAAAGGGCTAAGCCCAAGGCCACACGCCCGTGTGGGAGTCTGTTTCAACGCGTTTTTTAGAGTTTGCTTCCTGTTCCAACTCTGCAAGTGATCTCTCCAAGCATCTATAAAAGGAGACCAAGTCTTGCACGAAAAATCATCATTCAATCTGACAAAAAACACATCAAACAACACAAGAACGCAAGAATCGAAAATCTCTTGAGCAAAGAAGGCTAGGTTGCGAAGAACACCACAAGGCTTTTGCGTTTAGGGAGCACAAAGAGCTTTGAGGGCTTGGAAGGAGAATCCCTCATGACGTGAAGGGTTTTCTTTCTATGTCTAAGAACTCTTGTCTGTGGCTTATATGATGTCATAATATTGATTCGGATTTGTCTATGAGTTTGTAATCAATATTTGGCATATTTTTCGATCTTAGGGGCATAATCGAAACTGTGGGTTTTTACTAAATATGATTACTTGTTTTCCTAATTGCTTCATGCGTTCTATTTTATGCCCAAAACAACTAGTGGGAGGCCCCCATGCTTCTTTGACTACCCGCAAAAAAGTATGGTGATGTATCCACATATACTTAAATCGAAAGGAACGGCGAGACACATGCGGTAAAAACCGACATGATATGAGTAAAGGAGCATGATCGAGCGCACACGAGATAAATGCGTAACAACGAAGAAGTAAACACATCATCCAAAGTTCATTATATAAAGCCTTATCAAGCCTCTCCTCAAGCCCACCTCTAGCCCACGTAAAAATAGGCCCCTCACACCCGCATCAAATAACTCACAATCCGCAATCATGTAAGCAAAATCCAACATCTCATCCATCTATCGGAAGTATCACCTACCCTCTCGTGATCATGAAAAAAAATGTTAAAGTCACCACTAACAAGCCAGGGTAACCCCTCCATACTAATCGCAATCTCACGCAAGGTATCCCACAAATCGTATCTAACTACTCTATCACATTTAGCATACACAAAACTCAAATAAATAAAGCTGAGGCAATAAAGCCGATGTCATCCTACAATGTAGCAATTGTGTATGATCAACAAGAATTTCAAAATGGAAATGAGCAAACACATAATCCGGATATGATTAGAACAATTATATAAACCCCGATCAAATTTAAATCACGACAATAGAAACTAAAATCCGGGAGAGGTCATAGGTTCTAGAATTGCAACAAAAGGTAATTTATAGCGAGTAATTAACGCATGCAAATGACGTTGACTACCCGCATTAGCAATACCCCCGCACATTCCACGTTAAAAATTTAATCGACATAATTAACTAGTAGAATGAGATGAGGATTTAGAAACACTGATCGATTTTGTGAGTGATAGCCCCTCCTTTCGAAAGGAAACATTGAACACATTTTCCATATTTTTGTTCTTTATCGGAGATTTCGAGCTTTCTCAACACCAATTTTTTTTGTTTTTTTTATATAATCCAACTGTCCCACTTGAAGCTTTGGAGTTCATCGTCTTTGGATCGGAATAATGGCAAAGAGGATTTTTGCTCAAATTTCCTTCGAAAATTACCTCTGCTGCTTCTAAATCATGCATATGGGCTATTGATGTGTTTAAGAGAGCAATGTGCTCAACTCCATATAAGGCCCATCTTCCAAATTTGAATCATTCAAAAATCGGACGTGATGTGCGTTGCGGAAGGAGTGAGAAATGTTGGTCAAAATGGGCCATTTTACCATTAGGGGCTGAATTAAATAATGAAGGATCAATAAAATCGGGCCCACTTGGCTAGTACACCGCGCATGAAGTGGAGGGGTTTTATGGCCCATTAATATTGTTTTGGTCCAATTTGAAAGCCTGCATGGAGCCTTCCACTAGTTTTGCATGGATAAGTGTTGACTTGGGCCCATTTCCATGCAAAATCCTTTGAGTATCCTGTTGGCCAATGAAATCTTCCAAAAATGTAGCGATTTTGAAATATCGTGGTAATATTTTTAGTAAGGGAGCCACAATTATTCCTTTTAATCTCGCCTTCTTCCAAATCCAACACAAAATTCACCCCATTAATCATGTTGTCACCCACTATTTCGACCATATTCATATGCAAAGAAGAAGAAAGATTTTGCCCAATGTTTTCCACATAATCTGAAATCATTTGGGGGTCAGTAGGAATAATATCCAAATTAGAAACATGAGCCATTTTCATGTTTAAAAATGATGGATCCAAGAGACATACCTTAGTGGCCCTAAAAGTCTCATCAAATGCATGTGAAACACATAAATTGATGTCATGTGTATGTTTATCCTCTTCAATAGCAGACAAAGTTGGAAATGAGTGGGTGGGACATTTAGGAACCCCATTAACTGTGGAATGAATGAAATCTCCATTATCAAGGCCATCCAAAGACGCACGCTCATCATTCAAGTTGTCTTTATTAGCAATTAAAAAAGTAGAACACCCTTCTTCCTTGTCCATATCGTGACTAGTCACCCTCTCAACCGCCAATTTGTCCTCCTTTTAGCATATTCTCTAATTTTGGAATTCCATTTTTCGAGATCCGCCTCCAAGCACAAGTTGTCGCCCATATTATAAGGAATGTTTCCACTTGCCATATTATAGTTTTCCATGCCTTCCGATGTTCTAGCGGATGCCATGTCACTTAACAAATCTTTTTCCACAATAATAGTAATCAACTGATCGTCCAAATGTAAATCAATAACCTTATCCGGACCCTTGATTAAGTGTGACGAGGTATCCAATGGCTCAAAATCACCATTTTCCAAAATCGAAACCGATTAGTACCGCATTCTTGAAATTAGAGTGACTATCTTCAAAGAAGGTATGTTTCGAATGTTTAGCTAAATTCAAAAATGCCTTAGAGACCAACCCCGTTTCTCTTGGCCCTTTCTTATTAACCTTAATCCATTCATGATTTTTTGCAAATCGCTAGATTAACACCCTTAGTAAGATTAGGGTTTTCTCGCCTTGGAAATCTTATGAATATCGGTTATGCGCCTTCTTCTTCATATTTCCATTTGACCCCTTCAAGTCGTGACCTTCAACTGCATGGGTATTGGACGCCTAAAAGGTGGTGGTGGACGGGTTTTATTTCCGTTCATATAACAACCTCAATAGAATGTCCAATATGCTTGCGAAGATTACATAGAGTCCGAATACGTTCATAAATAATCTTTTGAATGTGTATGGTATCATCAAACTCCAGAATAATCTCTTCAATTCTATCTTTCAATAAGTCCAATTCAACACAAACCCGAGCCATAGATAAACGAGATCGAGTTGTTGTTAGGAGTCCACTTGAAGAGGTGTACCTATAATTATGCCAATAGCAAATAAAGCATTATGATCAAAAAAAAATGTATAGGCAAACCCTGAGACGAATCCATACTTGGCAAGAAGGGCTTCCATTCTTGGATTAAATCAAGGCGCCCATTTGAACACACGACGGGAAGTCCCCCAATGACAAAAGGGTACCCATCCATAACTTATTAAAATCCTCCTCAAGTTGTAATTTGATGATAATATGAAGGATTGGCAAAGCTCCAGGAGATCGGGTCCCTTCGTATTCAACGCAGATAACCCAGACAATTCCTTTGGGGTGAGGAATCGCGAAGGAGAACTTTCCAATCAAGGTGAGCTTCAAGATGATGCAAGACGATCATTCTCGAGGAAGAAAAACCAAGAACCCGCTTGCCATCTCTAACCTTGTGGGTGCCAACTCGAACGACTCTCTTGGGATCAAAAGAAAGGTCGAACGATTAGAACTAAGCGACATTTGCATATGACCCATGCTTTGGGATTTGATATTCCGGTGGATAAGAACTAGAGTTCGCCATGAGAGGCGGTGAAAAACTTGGACACAACAGAAATAAACAGTAAAAAAAAACAGGTGAGAAAGATGAAAGAACGAAGATAAAGATAAAATAAGAAAGAAAAGACTCTAAAACTCCCTCAGGTTGAAAAATCCTTGAACAATCCATGCGAAATCGGTCCGAAACGTGAAGAACAAAGTGCATGTGTGTGTGAAAAAAATATGTGTAAGTTTGTGAGAGAGGGCAGCATTTTTCTTTTAATTTTGGTTGTCATGCATATATCATCCTCCTCATTGAATTGAATTTGAGCATAAACATTTACCATACACTTTTGAGAGTAGAGTGATACACTATTTACTTGTGAGTCGCGATGTCAAGTACCCGAAAGAGTATGAATAGTACCGAGTTTATGAATAATTGATTTCTTGATATGAATTGCATGGTTTCCTTGAGTATGGAGTCGAGTGCTATTTAATGTTTATAGTGTTCTTGGGTGTTCGCTTCGTTTTTACCCCTTATATTATTTTTTCTAAATTTGCTCGAGGACGAGCAATACTTTATGTTTGGTGGATTTTGATGTGTGTAAAATATACATGTATTTTGGGGCTTAAATGGATATATAATTGATGCATTTACACGCATATTTACTATGTTTTTACTTGGTTTCCTTTAAAGGGCATGATATCACAATTCTTGTAATTCTTGGCAGAAACTAATGCTTAAAATGAAGAAATGACAAAGTAGGGATGCCCTGATAAGATTGCGAATGTAAAGAAAAGATCAAAACGATGGAAAAAGGAACAAAAGCAAGTCACACGGCCGAACCGTGTAGCCTCACACGGTCGTGTGGGCTAGTGGTGTGAAGATCACACTTGTGTGAAGAAAAGAAGAAAACAGAGGACGGAGTAAGTCCACATGGCCGGACCGTGTGAACTCACACGGCCGTGTGGACAAGGTTATCACCACACCACCTACCCATGCGACCAGCCTACCCGTGCGACAAAGGGCTAAGCCCAAGGCCACATGCCCGTGTGGGAGTCTGTTTCAACGCGTTTTTTAGAGTTTGCTTCCTATTCTAACTCGCAAGTGATCTCTCCAAGCATCTATAAAAGGAGACCAAGTCTTGCCGCGAAAATCATCATTCAATACAAAGAAAAAACACATCAAACAACACAAGAACGCAAGAATCAAGATCTCTTGAGCAAAGAAGGCTAGGTTGCGAAGAACACCACAAGGCTTTTGCGTTTAGGGAGCACAAGAGCTTCGAGGGCTTGGAAGGAGAATCCCTCATGACAGAAGGGTTTTCTTTCTATGTCTAAGAACTCTTGTTCCGTGCTATATGATGTCATAATATTGATTCGGTTTGTCTATGAGTTTGTAATCAATATTTGGCATATTTTTCGATCTTAGGGCATAATCGAAACCGTGGTTTTTACTAAATATGATTACTTGTTTTCCTAATTGCTTCATGCGTTCTATGTTATGCCCAAAACAACCAATGGGAGGCCCCCATGCTTCTTTGACTACCTGCAAAAAAGTATGGTGATGTATCCACATATACTGAAATCGAAAGGAACGGCGAGACACATGCGGTAAAAACTGACAGGATATGAGTAAAGGAGCATGATCAGAGCGCACACGAGATAAATGCGTAACAACAGAAGAAGTAAACACATCAGTCCAGTGTTCATTATATAAAGCCTTATCAAGCCTCTCCTGAAGCCCACCTCTAGCCCACGTAAAAATAGGCCCCTCACACCCCGCATCAAATAACTCACAATCCGCAATCATGTAAGCAAAATCCAACATCTCATCCAATCTATCAGAAGTACCACCTACCCTCTCGTGATCATGCAAAAAAATGTTAAAGTCACCACTAACAAGCCAGGGTAACCCCTCCATACTAATCGCAATCTCACGCAAGGTATCCCACAAATCGTATCTAACTACTTTAGCATACACAAAACTCAAATAAATAGGCTGAGGCAATAAAGCCGATGTCATCCTACAATGTAGCAATTGTGTATGATCAACAAGAATTTCAAAATGGAAATGAGCAGCAGACATAATCCAGATATGATTAGAACAATTATATAAACCCTGATCAAATTTAAATCTGCGACAATAGAAACTAAAATCCGGAGAGGTCATAGGTTCTAGAATTGCAACAAAAGGTAATTTATAGCGAGTAATTAACGCATGCAAATGACGTTGACTACCCGCATTAGCAATACCCCGCACATTCCACGTTAAAAATTTAATCGACATAATTAACTAGTAGAATGAGATGAGGATTTAGAAACACCTGATCGATTTTGTGAGTGATAGCCCCCTCCTTTTGAAAGGAAACATTGAACACGTTTTCCAGATTTTTTGTTCTTTATCGGAGATTTCGGAGCTTTCTCAACACCAATTTTTTTTTGTTTTTTTATATAATCCAACTGTCCAACTGAAGCTTTGGAGTTCATCGTCTTTGGATCGGAATAATGGCGAGGATTTTTGCTCAAATTTCCTTCGAAAATTACCTCTCTGCGTCTAAATCATGCATATGGGCTCATTGATGTGTTTAAGAGAGCAATGGGTGAACTCCATATAAGGCCCATCTTCCAAATTTGAATCATTCAAAAAATCGAGGCGTGATGTGCGTTGCGGAAGGAGGCGAAAATGTTGGTCAAAATGGGCCATTTTACCATTAGGGGCTGAATTAAATAATGAAGGATCAATAAAATCCGGGCCCACTTGGCTAGTAATCCTGCGCATGAAGTGGAGGGTTTTATGGCCCATTAATATTGTTGTGGTCCAATTTGAAAGCACATGGAGCCTTCCACTAGTTTTGCATGGATAAGTGTTGACTTGGGCCCATTTCCATGCAAAATCCTTTGAGTATCCTGTTGGCCAATGAAATCTTCCAAAAATGCAAAGATTTTGAAATATCGGGGTAATATTTTTAGTAAGGGAGCCACAATTATTCCTTTTAATCTCGCTTCTTCCAAATCCAACACAAAATTCACCTCATTAATCATGTTGTCACCCACTATTTCACCATATTCATATGCAAAGAAGAAGAAAGATTTTGCCCAATGTTTTCCACATAATCAAATCATTTGGGGCCATGGGAATAATATCCAAATTAGAAACATGAGCCATTTTCAAGTTTAAAAATGATGGATCCAAGAGACAATCCTTAGTGGCCCTAAAAGTCTCATCAAATGCATGAAACACATAAATTGATGTCATGCGTATGTTTATCCTCTTCAATAATGCAAAGTTGGAAATGAGTGGGTGGGACATTTAGGAACCCCATTAATCGCGTGAATGAATGAAATCTCCATTATCAAGGCCATCCAAAGATGCACGCTCATCATTCAAGTTGTCTTTATTAGCAATTAAAAAAGTAGAACACCCTTCTTCCTTGTCCATATCGTGACTAGTCACCCTCTCAACCGCCAATTTGTCCTCCTTTTTAGCATATTCTCTAATTTTGGAATTCCATTTTTCGAGATCCGCCTCCAAGCACAAGTTGTCGCCCATATTATAAGGAATGTTTCCACTTGCCATATTATAGTTTTCCATGCCTTCCGATGTTCTAGCGGATGCCATGTCACTTAACAAATCTTTTTCCACAATAATAGGTCAACTGATCGTCCAAATGTAAATCAATAACCTTATTTGGACCCTTGATTAAGTGTGACGAGGTATCCAATGGCTCAAAATCACCATTTTCCAAAATCGAAAACCGATTAGTACGGTTCTTGAAGATTAGAGTGACTATCTTCAAAGAAGGTATGTTTCGAATGTTTAGCTAAATTCAAAAATGCCTTAGAGACCAACCCCGTTTCTCTTGCCCTTTCTTATTAACCTTAATCCATTCATGATTTTTGCAATCGCTAGATTAACACCCCTAGTAGGATTAGGGTTTTCTTCCTTGAAATCTTATGAATATCACCGACGCCTTGACTTCTTCATATTTCCATTTGACCCCTTCAAGTCGTGACCTTCTCGAACTGCTATGGGTATTGGACGCCTAGCAATGGTGGTGGGCGGGTTTTATTTACTGTTCATATAACAACCTCAATAGAATGTCCAATATGCTTGCAGTGATTACTGATGAGTCCGAATACGTTCATAAATAATCTTTTGAATGTGTATGGTATCATCAAACTCCAGAATAATCTCTTAATTCTATCTTTCAATAAGTCCAATTCAACACAAACCCGAGCCATAGATAAACGAGATCGAGTTGTTGTTAGGGAGTCCACTTGAAGAGGTGTACCTATAATTATGCCAATAGCAAATAAAGCATTATGATCAAAAAAATGTATAGGCAAACCCTGGTGAGACGAATCCATACTTGGGGCGCAAGAAGAAGGGCTTCCGTTCTTGGATTAAATCAAGGCGTCCATTTGAACACACGCATCGGGAAGTCCCCAATGACAAAAGGGTACTCATCCATAACTTATTAAAATCCTCCTCAAGTTGTAATTTGATGATAATATGCGAAGGATTGGCAAAGCTCCAGGAGACTGGTCCCTTCAGATTCAACGCAGATAACCCGGAGACAATTCCTTTGGGGTGAGGAATCGCGAAGGAGAACTTTCCAATCAAGGTGAGCTTCCAAGATGATGCAAGACGATCATTCTCGAGGAAGAAAAACCAAGAACCTGCTTGCCATCTCTAACCTTGTGGGTGCCAACTGGAACGACTTTCTTGGGATCAAAAGAAAGGTCAGAACGATTACAACTAGAAGCAGTCACATTTGCATATGACCCATGCTTTGGGGTTTGATATTCCTGGATAAGAACTAGAGTTCGCCATGAGAGGCGGTGAAAACCCGGACACAAAGCAGAAATAAAGAGTAAAAAAAAGCAGGTGAGAAAGATGAAAGAACGAAGATAAAGATAAAATAAGAAAGAAAAGACTCTAAAACTCCTCAAAGTTGAAAAATCCTTGAACAATCCATGCGAAATCGGTCCAAAACGTGAAGAACAGTGCATGTGTGTGTGAAAAAAATGTGTGTAAGTGTGTGAGAGAGGGCAGAGCATTTTTCTTTTAATTTTGGTTGTCATGCATATATCATCCTCCTCATTGAATTGAATTTGAGCATAAACATTTACCATACACTTTTGAGAGTAGAGTGATACACTATTTACTTGTGAGTCGCGATGTCAAGTACCCGAAAGAGTATGAATAGTGCCGAGTTTATGAATAATTGATTTCTTGATATGAATTGCATGGTTTCCTTGAGTATGGAGTCGAGTGCTATTTAATGTTTATAGTGTTCTTGGGTGTTCGTTCGTTTTTACCCCTTATATTATTTTTCTAAATTTGCTCGAGGACGAGCAATACTTTATGTTTGGTGGATTTTGATGTGTGTAAAATATACATGTATTTTGGGGCTTAAATGGATATATAATTGATGCATTTACACGCATATTTACTATGTTTTTACTTGGTTTCCTTTAAAGGGCATGATACTGCGAATTCTTGTAATTCTTGCAGGAAACGGTGCTTAAAATGAAGAAATGACAGTAGGGATGCCCGGATAAGATTGCCGAATGTAAAGAGAAGATCAAAACGATGGAAAAAGGGAACAAAAGCAAGTCACACGGCCGAACCGTGTAGCCTCACACGGTCGTGTGGGCTAGTGGTGTGAAGATCACACGGTTGTGTGAAGAAAGGAAGAAAACAGAGGACGGAGCAAGTCCACATGGCCGGACCGTGTGAACTCACACAGCCGTGTGGACAAGGTTATCAGCCGCACCACCTACCCATGCGACCAGCCTGCCCGTGCGACAAAGGCTAAGCCCAACAACCAATAAGCCTCCACTTCTACTTATTGAATCAACACAATACCATCTATCGGAAAATCGCAACTTTTGCACACTGTGTTCACAAACACCCTTTTTTTGCTTTGTTTCACATACAAATAGTAACCCTGGGAGGTGGGCTCTAAGAGCTTCCATGATTTGGGAAATTGTAGAGGGCCCTCCCAGAACTCTACAATTCCACACACAAACCTTCATTGATCAACTGAGGGCCAGTTTAGGCTAGCTTCCACCACCTCTTCAGTAGACAAATTATGTTCTCCATGGACTTGGTTTTTTTTCGAAAGGTTGGAACAACCTTCAGTAGTCTCACTAATAAGCTGCAATCTTCGTTTCTGACCACATTGAACTGGGGTAATTATATTATGCTCAAAGTTCCAGTGACCACTATTTGTATATGTTTTGCGAGTAATAACCACTTTTTTCCTCCCTCTCTTTTGGAGGATATGGTTTTGACTCTGATTAGGCTCCGACAATGCTATCGTTTAAAGAGGGGGTCTCTTAATATCCGAACTTATGGGAATGGATATCATATTAATGTCACTCAGATCCCAATTTGTGTTTTCTGGAATGTTTTCCTTGTCAACCTCCATGCCCATCAGATTCTCCCCATTTGTTACATATTCATCTCATGGTTCTTGAGTAACCTATCTGTTAAGATACATATATTAGGATCTTCCTCCATCACCCCCTCTAAAGCCGTTTCTTTCGAGCTTTCACTTATGACCAACTTTGTATAGTGATTTTGTATCTTAGCATCAATTCTCTGCCAGTGTGGATGTTGAACCATATTCAGTAGAAGGTAGGGGCTCCTTAGGTTGTATAGTGCTGTCATGATAAGGAATCTCAGTATCCTTATCCAAATTCGTATTCTCCGCTTTTCGGTTGAGGACTGACTTAGTCTTTCTAATTAAACTAGAAAAGTAACTTGCCCTTATCCAACATCCAAATTGTCCCCCTTGAATCGTCTCACTTAGAATATCATTTTTCCTACATTCACAAAGTCGCTTTGTATGTCCAACATGCCCACAAGAGAGCAGGGTTTCATATCTAAATTCCACCTATCACGTATTTAGCCCAACAAAATATTGGTACCTCTTAGGAGAGGTTTATCGAGATTTATTGGGAGTAAATAAAATATTGATAAATCTCCCTATAGCACTTCCTTAATCGTGAATAATGACATCACAAACTTTTACGAACATTTTTACATCCTTGAAACTTGTTTCCATCGAGATCCAAGACAACGGTTGATTCCGTGATCCGGTCCCACATATCAACTATGTTTGTTGCCTTACATCCTCCGACCACTCTCTCCACAGGAGATATTGGTTATCAAATGACCAAGTGTTTTCTTTTGAGAACTTCAAATTTTCTTGCTTTGTTTTGAAAACAAATTGAAAGGTATTCCACCCTAGTTCTCTCAACACGAATGAGTTTTGAATAGGCCTTGTTGTACTCATGGTGGTTTTAAGATCGACAAATTAACTTTTTTCAATCCAAATATTTTTCCAAACAACCTTTTTTTTGCATTCTTCCTTATATTGTTTGATGTCGCTTTCTTCTAGTGTAAAACCCGATTTTTCCCCGCACTCCCAGTTTGAAACTTTTCATCCTTTCAATTATTTCTGCACTCAATGCCCTCGGAAGGGTCCACTTCACGCCATTTGATTCAATGAAACTATGTAGATCCGACCGAACAGAGAGAAAAACCAAAATAGCAAGAAGAAAAAGAAGACAACTGTTTGATAAATGGTTTTATCATGATTTTGATGATTTTGTTTTTATACCAAAACAATGTTTTTAAAGGTTGTCCAAATACTCCTAAATGATTTAAAATGGTTTTAATATTTTTCTGAGTATTTCTTCAAGTTTATTAGAGCACAAAATTGACAACACATTTAATGATTTTGTGTCAATGAGTTTTTACATTGAAACTATGTTTCTAAATGTTGTCCTAATACTCCCGATCGGTCTAAAATATTTTTACTATTTATCTGGGTATTTCTTGAAGTTTATATCAGACAATACTTTTTGTATTAATATGTTATTTCATCAAAACTACATTTCTAATGTTGTCCTAAATACTCCCGATCGGTTTAAAATGTTTTTACTAAATTTTCTGAGTATTTCTTGAGTTTTATTTTCAATAAAAATCGGACAACATTTACGCCTCGAGGTCAACCTGGGCCGCCCTATAGGCAACCCGTGACCAAGAGTACGTTGAAACAAAAATTGAGCCTGTAGTATAAAAGAGCAGTCGACCGTCGCCTGGCGTCCGACGGCCAGTCGACGGCCGCCTCGCCAGTGCGACCGTGCCTGGCAAGTTTTGGTTGAAACAGAAACTCCCGTTCTTCACTTCCTTGAGACTTGGACCGGTTGGGCATAGGGGTGACCGGTCAAACCCCACGCGACCGTCGCCCTATGTAAAAATGTTTGTGTCATTTTTTGAACTTATTCCTCGCGCGACGGCCGCCCTATGGTATGACAAAGAAAAATTCTAACCGTTGTCAGGCGTGATGCCTTTTCCCTAAATTGTGGGATTGATTTCTAACAGCTATAATCTTGATTTTAATTGCAATTGTTTTGTAGATATCAGATTCCAAGAGGAGCCTATCAAGTATCAATCATCTCCTATAAATAGAGGAAGATTTGAAGCACAACAATAAGAGAGAAAACTACAACACAACAAGATACACTCAAGAATACACTTGTTCTTACATTGTCTTATTTCTTGTTGTAAATTTGCCTAGCTATTCACTTTCACATCCTTGAGGTCTAGGCTATTCTTGATTACACTTGCACTCAATTGTATTATTCATTATCAAGTTGTAATCTTGAATTTTTGGGTTATCATTCAACACAAGATATCCTTGTGAGTGTTCTTGTGGTAAGAACACACTTGGGTGATCTAGGTGTTAGGTGTGAAAAGATTGTGGTAATCTTCTCGTCGAGGTGTTGAAGAATTCGGTATTCTTCAAGGTTGAAGATTGTGGTAATCTTCACAAGGTGTCGTTGGAGATTGTGGTAATCTTCAAGAAGAGATTGTGGTAATCTCAAAGGTGGTGTTGAAGAAGAGTGTGGTGCTCTTCAAGGTGTTGTTGTAAGTTGGTGTTGTATTAATTTTGGTAATTAATAAAATCTTTTTTCCTTTTGAAATCCATCCTGGATATACTGGGGTGGTAGAGGATTAGGCCCTAGGTGGGTTGAACCTCTATAAATCGACGTGTGTTGTTTACATTCCGCACCTTTATTATTGTCTTTGAGCATTCGGTTCGAAAAAGAGGGTAAAATCGAAAAGATGGAGATAATCTATTCACCCCCCTCTAGATTATCATAGCCGCTTGGACTTACAAGTGGTATCAAAGCCAAACTCTTTGGCAAGCTTGTTTCACATCGCGAATGAAGAGGAACGATCGTCGGCTACGAACGAAGCTCATCTTTCCTAAGCATCTCCACCACCAAGCCACCACTATTTGATTCCAAAAATTTTATATTTTGGAAAGAAAGAATGGAATGTTATCTACAAGGTTGCGGGTTCGATATTTGGAACATCGTCATAAATGGAGAATCTATTCCGATGATAGACACACCACACACCTCCAAAGGCTTCAAAGAGCTCAATGATGAAGAGAAGAAAATCATCTCCTTAAATGGTAAAGCTCTCAATATTTTGTATTGTTCATTTACTAATTTGTTATATGAACATATTGTAGGGATTCGATCGGCTCATGGAGTATGGCAAAATTAGAAGCCATTCATGAAGTACATGCAAATGATAGGAGCAACTCAAAAGCATCTACTTCTCAAAGGGATACACGTTTAAATCTAAGGAGCAAGCCTTTTACAACTTCCAACTATGAAGTAGTCGAACAATGTCTTATGGGCATCGAAGAAAAAATGAGGTATGTCTTAAACCCTCTACTTCTTATGATATTGTTATTCAAAATGATTATAGTGATTTGCAAAATGATTTTGATGATCTTCAAAATGAATTCCAAGGTTTACTTGTTAAGTACAAAAATTTGAAAAAGAATTCAATGTTTTGAAAAATGAAAAGGATAGTTTATTTACTTCCTATGAATCACTATCATGTGCTCACACCACCACACTTGATAAGGTTAGAAACCTTGAAAAACAAAATAACACTCTTGTTGAGGATATTAATTGCATGAAAAATGATTTATCAAAACCAACTTGAATACCAATAAATTACCCAATATTGTGAATGTTAATGGTTGTGATAACTTGAAAAGTGAACTTGATCATGAGCCTAATATTGTCAAGCATATGAAAAAGAATCAAGTTCCTATGCATATTAGTGATGTTACTTGCTTTTATTGCGGTAGGAAGGGTCATACGGTAAATACTTGTCGGGCTAGAAATAGCTCTAATTATTATTATTGGAGACCTAAAAGTCTCAAGACTAATCCCCAAGGACCCAAGCACTTGAGGGTACCACAAAACAATGTCATTTTAGGTACTCGGCGGATTAATAATCGAAGAAAGTTCATGCCGCCAAGGAAATATCAAAAGAACATCTCATTTGATCAAAGAAGGAGAAAACAAAGTCAATTTCCAAGAAGAGGATATAATAAAAAATGGGAAGAACACAATCCTTGAAAATGTCAACGACATCATCAACATGATTTCCAAAGAGAAGGCCACAATGCTTGGAAATGGAGTAATTGGAGAAACCATCATCAACAAGATGATTTTCAAAGGGGAAGATATCATCAACAACGGGAACGGCACAACCCATGGAAATGGCGTAATTGGTAAACCGTATCTCCCCATTTAAATATGCATTTTATTTAGTTAGTATGCATGTTTTTATTTGTGTCTCAATTGCAAATGAGTTTTCATAATTTTAAAAACTAAGGTCCTCAATAAATATTTGTATTTTTAAAGTTTCTTGAAAAATGAGACCTTATATGTTGCTTTTAATCTCTTATGGATTTTTATGGCATGAGCTTACTTGTGATATCTCTTAGCCTACACTTTTATCATTATGATTTGTGCTAGACTTGTTTTAAGAATTGTGTAGGATTTACATATTTTCACAAATGGCCATTTACGTCATTATTTGTCAAGAAAGGTATAAATTATCGAGGTACGTTTACTTGTGTTATTCTTACTCTTATAGACTCGATATATGTATTGCCATATGCCTATGTGCTTGTTTTTCATAGTATTTCTTACAAGTACCATTAAGAGGATTTTTAGATTTCGAAAGGCACTATTCGATATTTGATTGCACATATTTACTTTGTCAACTCTTGTTCAAATACTTTTTTTAAATGAAGTCTCAATTATATGCTATCGGATTTTCAAATTTCAAAAGAGACCTTTTGTAGCTTTCTTAAGCTTATTTGAACTTGCATGATTTATTAGACTCTTGATGATCTTCTAAATGCATAGTATGTGTTTCTTGCTTCATGGTCTATATATATATAGTGTCTATTTCTACTATGCTCTTATGCAAGATATTTTTGTGATTGATGATTGAGGCATGTTTTTACACTTGGGCTATGTTTTCTTGCTTATATAAGCGATGCCGGTAATGAGTTTGTTAAGTTGTGTAGATAAGAAATGAAATACTCCAAATATTAGTTACCTCAAAATATTTGGATGTAAATGTTCTATTATGAACACCTTAGATCAATTGGATGCCCTATGATGATAGTGATGAAGAAGACAAAAAGGGTATTCCTGAACAAACTCGATGACCAAGGCAACATTGGTCGAACTAAAAGGCGAGGTTAGTAGCTCGAAGGTATTTTCAAGAAGGAGGTAATTAATTTTGATGTAACATTTGCACTCATAGCACATTTAGTAGCTATTTGCATTTTACTTGCCCATTCTTGTTTTAAGAAAATTTCAAGCTTTTACCAAATGGATGTTAAATCCAATTTTCTCAATGGTTTTATTCAAGAAGAAGTCTATGTAAAACAACCTCTGAGTTTAAAATTTTTCTAGGCCAAATGATTTTTATAAAAGGCCTTGTATGATTTAAAACAAGTAGCCCATGTATGGTATGATAGACTTAGCTATTTTTGCTAAATGATTTTACAAGAGGTAAAGTTGATACTACTCTTTTTTTTTTTTTTTTTAAAAGGGCAAGATTGTTTACTTGTGCATATTTATGAGAATATTTTTGGTGCTACTAATGAATATTTGTGCAAGATATGTTTTTCTAAGTTGATACTAGGTGAGCTTGAGATGAGCATGGTGGGGAGCTCAATTTCTTGCTTGGACTACAAATTATTCAATGCCAAGAAGATGGTTATATTTCAAAAGAACTCTTGAAGGAGTTAAGCATTGAAGAAAGAAGAACCATCTCAACCTCTATGGCTAAAGATTGACAAAGATTGAGAAAGGCATATCGGCCGACAAACAAAGTCGAGGTATGTTTTCTTGTATTATTCCTATAGACTCGACATTCCATATGCCTTATGTCTATATGCTCGACTTCAAAAACTATCCCAACGAATCTCATTAAAGTGCCGTTAAAAGAAATTTTCAAATATTTGAAAGGCACTTCTTCTTATGACTTGTATATCCATAACTTTAAAACGTTCTTATCTTTCGGGATAACAAGTCCGGTGTAAATTTTATTTTTCAAAATATGGTTCGTCATAATCGAACTAAACATATTAAGATTCGATATTTTTAAGGGATTACACGTTTTAACAAAAAACTTGAGATGTGTTTAATTCCTCTCTCAAGGATAACTCGCGAACTTTTTAATCGCTCACCGCAGTATTTTACCTCATTTCGAGCTTGATTATGACATAATGTATATTGAATGAGGTCTACGTTTGCATTTTGCACGCCTTTAAAACTAAGGGGCAAAAATCGGATTTTTGGATCAAACTTGGTATTTGCAAAATGTAAAGAAGCGTGATTTGGTGAAGGAGCTGAGGCCGATCGGTCGCCTCTAGCCTCCGACCGTCGCCACCCTTCAATCGGTCGCCCTGCGATTTTCCGGATAAAATGCGTCTGTTTTCCGGACTTAGCCATTTTTGGCTCTTTTGGCCATTTTTCGTCCCTTCGCAAATTGCACACAAATTTCACTCCAAATTTATTTTGTTGCATACATTTCATATCTTGGACCTATTTAGGCTTGATTATCATCATCATTGCTCGTCTTTACCGATTAAATGGTAAGAATTCCACTACCTTATCTCAATTGGGTTGAACCCTTGAGAACTTGGCCTATATGTATATTTCTTGATGCAATTCTTATATAATTGTGTTGTGATTGATGATTGTTGATGGGTGATTTTTTTATCAAATTGCTTTTGGTGATGAAAAACTTGGCTTGATTACATTTACAAGGGCTATATATATCTTCTTCAATTTTTGACGCCCGCCAAGTATTCGATAAAATGTTTCAATGAAAAAATTCATCACCTACATGATTCTCTCGATTTCACAAGTCTTATATATTTATAAAGATCATGTTTTGCTAATCAAATGAGTTTTCATAAGCTTCTACAAGTCGTATGATCGATTTTTTCCTCCTATTTGATCTATAAGCTTCAATGTTCAAAATAGCTCGATACATCGGTTTAGTTGTGCACTTTGATATGATGTTTTTTATCGTGCTAACATTCTTTTTGCTGATTCCAAAGGGGGAGAAACAGGGTATAAGCTTATTAGCTCATATAAGCTAATATAAGCTCGAGAAAGAAGCTATAAGCTGTGGCTATTAAAAGCCATAAGTTGTGGATTATACTTAGTCCATTTGTTGTAGTATGGACTCATATTCATGTCTAATGATGTTTTGTTGACAGGGGGAGCTTATAAGCTCTTGTACGTAAGATCAATATGTAAAAGCTAAGCTTTTAGCTTGTGGTTGATTGCTTTTACATCACTCTTGTTGTGCATTTTGATAGGGGGAGCTTTTGCTATATGTGTTTGAATATCTTTACTCCTTGTGATTATATTGCGTGGAATGTTGTTGCTCACAACGGATAGTTCTTCTTAACCGGTAAAAATGTTTTTTTTTCAAAATCGACCTAGTTAAAACTGTTTTGGTTTGTAATCATCAAAAAGGGGGAGATTGTTTGATAAATGGTTTTATCATGATTTTGATGATTTTATTTTTATACCAAAATAATGTTTTTAAAGGTTGTCCAAATACTCCTAAATGATTTAAAATGGTTTTAATATTTTCCGGAGTATTTCTTCAAGTTTATTAGAGCACAAAATTGGACAACACATTTAATGATTTTGTGTCAATGAGTTTTTACATTGAAACTATGTTTCTAAATGTTGTCCTAATACTCTCGATCGGTCTAAAATATTTTTACTATTTATCGGGGTATTTCTTGAAGTTTATATCGGACAACACTTTTTGTATTAATGTGTTATTTCATCAAAACTACATTTCTAATGTTGTCCTAAATACTCCCGATCGGTTTAAAATGTTTTTACTAAATTTTCGGAGTATTTCTTGAGTTTTATTTTCGACAAAAATCGGACAACATTTCTGTCTCGAGGTCAACCGGTCGCCCTATAGGGCAACTCGTTTGAAGAGTACGTTGAAACAAAAATTGAGCCTGGAGTATAAAAGAGCGAGTCGACTTGTACGCCTCTATGGTATGACAAAGAAAATTCTAACCGTTGTCAACAGAACCTTTTCCTAAATTGTGGGATTGATTTCTAACAGATTATAATCTTGATTTTAATTGCAATTGTTTTGTAGATATCGATTCCAAGAGGAGCCTATCAAGTATCAATCATCTTCTATAAATAGAGGAAGATTTGAAGCACAACAATAAGAGAGAAAACTACAACACAACAAGATACACTCAAGAATACACTTGTTCTTACATTGTCTTATTTCTTGTTGTAAATTTGCCTAGCTATTCACTTTCACATCCTTGAGGTCTAGTTATTCTTGATTACACTTGCACTCAATTGTATTATTCATTATCAAGTTGTAATCTTGAATTTTTGGGTTATCATTCAACACAAGATATCCTTGTGAGTGTTCTTGTGGTAAGAACACACTTGGGTGATCTAGGTGTTAGGTGTGAAAAGATTGTGGTAATCTTCTCATCGAGGTGTTGAAGAATTCGGTATTCTTCAAGGTTGAAGATTGTGGTAATCTTCACAAGGTGTCGTGGAGATTGTGGTAATCTTCAAGAAGAGATTGTGGTTATCTCAAAGGTGGTGTTGAAGAAGAGTGTGGTGCTCTTCAAGGTGTTGTTGTAAGTTAGTGTTGTATTAATTTTGGTAATTAATAAAATCTTTTTCTTTTTGAAATCCATCCCGATATATTTGGGTGGTAGAGGATTAGGCCCTAGGTGGGTTGAACCTCTATAAATCGACGTGTGTTATTTACATTCCGCACCTTTATTATTGTCTTTGAGCATTCGGTTCGAAAAAGAGGGTAAAATTGAAAAGATGGAGATAATCTATTCACCCCCCTCTAGATTATCGTAGCCGCTTGAACTTACAACAACAACATTACAAGACTAATAATTATAACTCGGACTGATACAGGGAATAAACATAAAAGTTACTAAGAAAAAAGACAGAAATATACAGACAAAGAAGAGATATGGAATGAAGGGTTGAGAAATAAAAATACTGCATGACAACGCTAGAAGAAAGAAAGATTAATCTGGTATAAAAATAAACACAACTATAAAGCTAGGTTAAGAATAGTAGAGACGCCGCTTCCACACTTGAGGAACCTAGACACTCTCATAGTAAGATAATCGTCCGTTACTTGGTTTTCTCATGGACTATTTCCTGTATTTTGTTCGGTTATAATATTTATGGTAAATTCATAAATGCACAAAAGCTAATTCCACGAGGCCCACATATAATATCGCATAGCCTGTGGGCCCACAATTCCAGTTAGTCTACGTTTCCATACTGATACACAAACATAAACTACAACCCTTAGACCTTCTTGTAGAAATAAATACCTCAAATTTCCACAATTTTAAGGCACACTTATTTATATACAAAAGAAAATATATATCTTTATCTCAAAGCTCGATACTGACTTGAGTGTCAAAGATTTCTCTGGTCTAACCCCGTGGATACGTAACTGCTTGTTCATGTTGCAAATAGGGCTCTAAGCTATCACTTACTTTATATGAAGAGAAGTCTTAAAAATTGATTTCTTGGTTATTGGAATATTTCCAAGGCAATATTTTCAAAACTGGTCCGGACCGGCCGCCACCCACATTGAACTGCGAACCGGTCCTAGCATCGTCCGATTAGGTATTTCAACCATTGACACAAAAACCTCCACAAGGAAAAAAAAAATAAACTGGATTGAATCGAGAAACCGTCAAACATTTGACCCGATTTTATTTGGATTTTTTAATCAACAATTTGAAAGGAAATGATGACAAAAAAAAAAAGTTAATGTATGAATCATGGAATGTAGAAAATAAGAAAAACAATTCCTTGTATTCACGATGATATCTTTCTACCTATGAATTTCCCTTGCCATTTGCCAATTCCTACGTCTCCCTTGCAAATCTATTTCCACTTTTTATTTTGTTTTTCATTTTCCTGCTACCACACTTCTAAGTTTCCTCTGTATGCTTTTTCGCATCAAGTTTTTCTTTTTTTTTTTTTTTTCTCTTTGAGTAAGTACCATTGTTTATATGTATGATTAAACATTTTTCTTGTATTCTTTAGTACAAATATAGTATACATATCACTTGCAGTTTATATAACTCAATACTTGTTTTTATTTGCATTTGTTAGTTTCGTTATCTTGATAAGCAACAAACTCATACTACATAAGCAACAAGTCTATATTACATAAGCAACAAATATACATTACGTATGCACCACGAATACATTAACTACATAAGTAAGTCATAAGCAACAAACTCATACTACATGCGATAAAGCATATACTACATAAGCAACGAATATACACTACACATGCATCACGATACATTAACTACATAAGCAAGTCATAAGCAACAATCATATACTACATAAGCAACATAGAAATTTTTTGAAATCAAACGCTTTGGAGAGAGAGTATGCGTGAAGAGTGGGTGAAATCACGTGAAAGAGGGAATGAAATCTTAGTAACCGATTCTAAAGTGCCAAATTACCACCCTACCCTTTTTAATTGTCTTTGAAACAAAAAATAAACATAAAAAGCCCTAAAAATGGACCACCCAAAATTGTTGATCATGGTTAGGATGTGTCCCCACGACCGACCCCAAATATGAGGACTTATTTGATGCATATCCTATATATATATATATATATATTTAGTTAACCGGCTTTTGAAAACAGTTTATCGGTCGGACTACTAACCCAAGAGAGTTAACTCAATTAATTATCCGGTTTGATGTCCCCATGTTTAAAAACATTCGTCTAAGGTGCAATCACTCAAAGTTATTTGGTATTCTTACCTTTTAACGTTTATTATACATAAAAATAGCAACTTATTATTAAAATAAACCAAGAACATTATTATGTTCCAAGAATGCAAAATATGTGCTGTTGCACTAATTTTCTGTTTAATGTTTGCTGAAATTAATTTCAGTATGCACAAGCACTCAAATAAACAAAAAAAAAAAAAAATTGTATGCACAACATAACCAAACTCTATCAACAACTGGAATTCGGCCTCCAACAAATGACTCTAATGGCTCAACCACTGAAATCATATAAAATCCAACTTTACAAAAAATAAAAAATAACCAAAAAACAAATGTTTGCTCTACCTAAAGATATATTTTTTTTTAACAAAACTCTAAAAGTACAAAAATAAATAAAAAAAACTAACGAATAATTCAAAGAATAAATTGGGATGTACAGTAGAGACAGTGATAGCGAAGGATTGCGTATCATTCAGGTATACTCTGCAGACCCGGGGTCCATGACCTTTGATGCTGATCGCTGACGTTGGCCAATTGAGCCAACACTTGTTGCACCGATAACCCTTCATTCTCCGCTTTCTTCAACACTTTGACCAACTGTTTCTTTGTGATTTTGATCTTAACTTCCGTGGTTCCTGCGCCTGCTAAAGAACAAGATAAATCGCCTTTGGTCTCTCCAAGAAGACTACAGCTGCTATCTTGCAGATTCCCACGGGTTCGGGTTTTATCTTCTCCGCCCCATTCCATGGAGGACTGTTTCCTCATGCAATTTCCCATAGTACTATATCTTAATCTGTACGTATAGTGTTTGAGAGGGGAAGCATGCATTAATTTGGATTTTTGGTGAGTCAGAGGTGGGTGATATATATAAAAGAGGGGGGGTTGGCTCAAGGCTGCTTGCTGACGCCACCACCAACTGACTCAGCCCACCCACGGCTTTGATATGCTTACATCTGTTTCATCAAAGTTGCAATTTAATATAGTAAAAACCGCCAGCATTGAACGACATTGAGATTTGTTGACCCGGATGGAGTCATTGGAGATGATGCCAACCTGCCCAGTCATGCAAAGATTTTTTCAAAGTTTTTGAGGTGTCACCTTTTCAAGCTATCATTTATTAATTTGAATAACAAAACAAGCAGGGTTGTGCCTAGAAATATTTTGGCCCGAGTCAAACTTTAAAATTGGCCCGTTTTTTTTTACAAATTTAAAGACAATTTTGGCGAGAATCATGTTCAAGACCTCAACAAGCTTTCATTATCATGCAACCTCTCCAAATTGAACAGAAAACAAAAAAAGTTGTTCAATTTCTTTAGTATAGAAGATATACACTTTTCAAACATAATTCAATCTAAAATTCTTTAGGCTGCGATTGGATATGGAAGAAATTCTATTTTCATTCCGCTGGAGAATTTTTTTTTATCAAACATGCGATTGTTTATGAAAATTTTCAGAAGATATATTATTCTCTCACTTTCACTTTTTCTCATTTTTTTCTCTTACCAATCACATCTACACATTTTTTCACAAAAAAACTAATCATTATTACATATTCTCCCACAAATTTCACTATTCACTCACTCACACATTTCTAACTACCAATCATATCCAATCATTATTTTACTATTTTTAAAGCAAATCAACTTTCATCATTACTTTTTCATTTCACATCCAATCACACTCTCAAAATTCATCTTTTTTTTTTCCAAAATTTTTTCCACCACTATTCTCTAGCAACATGAAAGCATATCCAATCGCTCCCTTAGTTTCTTCTCATCCTCTTTCTTTTTATCCCTTTTCTTCATCTTCTTGCCCCCCGTAGAAGATAAACACTTTTCAACTTGGGTGGGTGGTAGGGAAGAGATGACCATTTAATTATAGTATTTCTTTTTTTTTTTACATTCCTCAATCTATATTTATATATATTGTATTAGAAATTTTTGGGCCCTAAATTTTTGTTTTTTTTATTTTGGGCCTGAGTCTAATGACTCACTTGCCTCTCTATAGGCACGGCCATGAAAACTTATTACCATAATACCATCACAAGACTGTTTGAAAATGTATAGCATCTTTAGCATTCCAAGGAAAACTGATGTAAGTGACACGACAACTAAAAACTCTCAATTGCTATAATATTAATTATGCATTATCCATTAATTTTTATAATAAGTTGGGAGTAGTGGTTGGAGAGGAGGAGATAAATTTTAAAGAAATTGAAAGATACAGGGTTCGAACCCTAGTCAACACATTTACAAAGGATAAGCGACACTACTTAAGCTCCAAGCTCGTGGTTAATTATCCATTAATTAATGGCTACAGTTGGAATAACTCGACCCATGAGGTTCAGATTCGGCCCATGTTGAATTTTCTCCTACGCGGCACACAAGACCGCTACCCAAATATAAAAAAGCCCATCCATCTCATTTGTAATTAAGTCATATTATAATATTCTCATAATTCACATTATACGCATTCAATGTTTTCTGTACAGTTTTCTCTCATTCACCGTATTGAATTGAGTATCGGAGGAGCTTTCATGGGACAACCTCAAGGCACGCCTCTAACGTTTGCTGGTGTTGCAGGTAAGTTCCCATCATTGAAGACTTTCATGAAATTGTGGCTTTGCTTCTAGTCAGCCTTAAATTGTTTGACAATTCTTTTGCGAAATCACTCATCTAGGAGAGCTTATCTTTAGTGATTAAATCTAGGAGCTCTCCTATAAATACATGAAGGCTTGAAGGATGAAATATAACATAAGATCTACAAAACAATAAGCAAAATCAACAAACTTCTTGTTCTTCACTTTCAACATACCTGTTGTATTTAACCTAAGCTTTACACTTGCACATTTTAATTATTAGGCTCTTTCTTGATTACACTTGCACTTCAAAGTTGTATACTTCATTTAAGTTGTAATCTTGATTGGTTCAAATCATACAAAACAAGACATACTTGTTAAGTGTTCTTGTGGTAAGAACACACTTGGTTGATTCTGGTGTTGAAGAGTTTGGTGATCTTCATTGTTGTAAGAAGATTGTGATGATCTTCATAGGTGGTGTTGTAAGAAGAGTATGGTACTCTTCAAGGTAAAAGTTGTAATAGTTTGGTATCTATTAATAATTTGTTTCTTTTTCAAATCCATTTGGACATACCGGGTGATAGTAGATTAGGCCCAAGATGGGTTGAACCACTTTAAATCATCGGGTGTTGATTTATTTTCTGGACTTCTATCTCCTCACCATCTTCATATTCGAAAAAGAGGGTGTAAATAAGAAAATAGGGAAAATCTTTTCACCCCTCTTTAGATTTTCGTAGCCATTTGGACTAACAAGTGGTATCAAAGCCAAACTCGTTAGCAAGCTCGTTTTCTCATTGCGAGTAAAGAGAAAAGATCCATGGCTACAAATAAAATATATCTCACAACCGGCGCCTCCACCAACAAGCCACCACTCTTTAAAGCCAACAACTACACCTTTTGGAAGGATCAGATGGAATGCTTCCTACAAGGTTGCGGATTTGATATTTGGAATACGGTCATCAAAGGAGTTGCCCAACCAACAAAGAAATTGGAGGATGGAACATCGATTCTCAAAAGCTTCAAGGAATTTGATGAAAATGACAAGAAGTTATTCTCTCTCAACGGTAAGGCCTTAAATATTTTACATTTCTCTCTTACGGCTACCGAGTATAATCAAATTCGAGGGATAAGGTCGACTCATGAAGTTTGGGAAAAATTGGAAACCATTTATGAAGGTACTAAGAAAGTTAAACAAACTAGAAAAACATGCTTGTTAAAGATTTTGAAAACTTCATAATGTTTGAGGGTGAGGGGATTTCTAAAATGGTGGAAAGGCTCGACAACATAGTCAATCCTTTACTGGCACTAGGAAAAGTTATTTCGAAAGAAGATAAGATTACTAAAGTCTTGAATGCTCTTCCCGGTTCTTGGTTCAAAAAAGTGACAGCTTAAACGGAAGCTCAAAACCTTGAGACTCTCAAGTTTGATGAGCTTATTGGAAATATTCTTATCTATGAAGTCTATCTCAAGGAAAGAAAGAATTCCAAACCATCCACCTCACAACTGTATGTAATCCACACCTAAAGGGCTTGCTTCAAATTCAAATAATTCCTATTATGCTAGTGATGAGGAGGATGAGGAAACCGCCGCCCTTGTTCGAAAATTTGCAAAATTTGTCAACAAAAACAAGGTAAGAAAAGCTAGAGACAACTCTTGCTTTAATTGTGGGAAACCCGGGTACTTTATAGTTGATTGCCCAAAATTGGTGGAGGAGCAAAAGAAGAAAAAGCCTTTTTCCAAAAAAGAAGGCTCTAAATGCGGATGTCAAAACATGGGATGAACTTCTTGCAACATCCGATGACGAAGAGGAAACTAAACATGGTCTTATGTCCATAGACGATGAAAACAATGAGGTACGCTCTAACTCCTCATCTTCTTCTTTAATTGATGATCTTCAATGTGATTATGATGATCTACAAAATAAGTTTAGAGACATGATTCGCAAATAGAAGACTTTGAAAAATGAGTATAAAGAGTTAAAATTAGAAAAAGACAAGTTATTTACTTCTTATGAATCACTTGATCATGCTCATTCAATTACTCTTGCTAAAATTCAAAGTCTCAATTCCGAAAAATAATTACTCACTAAAGAGATTAAAAATTTAAAAAAGGATGTGCAACATTTTAATTTGAGTATCGCTAAGGTCACAAAACTCCTTGGTGCATAAAGAAGTGAGCAATCTAAACTAGGACTTGGTTACAAACCTTTTCAAGCCAATTTCAAGAAAAATAACCAAGCTCCAACTTTTATTCGTGCTAGTAGTCTTAATATTATTACTTGTTATTATTGTGGTAAAAATGGACACTTTGCTAGTACATGTAAACTTAGAAATAACAATAGTCATTTTTGGAGATCCGAAGGTCTCAATGCTAATCTTCATGGACCCTAAAACTCTAGGGTACCGAAAAATAATTTATTTGTAGGTACTAGAGGCAATAACAATCACGGAAGATTCCGAACGGCTCGTGGACAAAATGGATGTTCGCGCCACATTACGAAAAAGAAGAATTTTTACCAACATCAAGCTCCAAGAAGAAGGGATGCTCATGTTCGGAATGATAAAGGCAAAATTCTTGGCAATTGAGACATTGTAATTCCTCTTTCTCTCTTCATGATGTTTTATTAGTAGAAGGGCTTAAGTTCAATTTGATAAGTGTAAGTCAACTTTGCGATTCAAATTATGATGTTGTTTTTAATAAAGAAAAATGCATTATTCTTAAAAATGGTAAAATTATTTGTGAAGCTAGTAGAAAAGACAATCTTTATAAAATTTGTACAAGTGATTTGATTAGTCAAAATGTTTCTTGTCTTGTCGCCAATAATGATTTAACTAGTTTATGGTATAAGCGACTTGGACATGTTGAATACAAAAATTTACAAAAGATTTACAAAAATCAACATGTCAAAGGACTACCCAAGTTGAACTTTGAAAATCTTGGCTTATGTAACACTTGTCAAAAGAACAAATTAATTAAAAGTATTTTTAAGCCCAAAAATAAAATTTCCACAACCACGCATCTATAACTTCTTCATTTAGACTTATATGGGGATATTGGTACGACAAATCTAAGTGGAAAACATTACACTTTTGTTATAGTCGATGATTTTTCTAGATATACTTGGGCTATTTTTCATGCTAATAAAAGTGATGCCGCTAATGAGTTTTCTAAGTTGTCTAGACTTATAGAGAATATATGAAAAAGAAGATACCATTAAATCTATAAAGAGTGACCGAGGTGGTGATTTTAGAGTATTGTGTGAAACCAAAGGATATGCTCATAATTTTTCATCTTCAAGAACAACACAACAAAATGGCGTAGCCGAAAGGATATCGGATTCCTCAAGAAATGTGTCGGTCCATGCTCAATGAATTTTCACTTCCAAAATATTTTTGGGCCGAAGCCGTAAGTACCGCATGTTATGTTATAAATCGTATATACATTCGTCCCAAGTTGAATAAAATACCGTATGAGCTTTGGAAAGGAAGAACTCCAAATATTAATTATTTCAAAATATTTGGTTGTAAGTATTTTATTTTGAACACCAAGGATCAATTGGACAAACTTGATCCTACGGTCGATGAAGGAATATTTATGGGGTACTTGACCAAGAGCAAAGCATATCGGGTTTATAATAAGACTAGCATGGTAGTTGAAGAATATATTCGTGTCAAATTCAATGAAGCCTCCAGTGTTGAAAGTATTCCAAATGATGATAGTGATGAAGAAGATGAAGTTGGAACAATTGTTCCAAATGATGCTCAAATTTTGAACCTTCTACCTCAAATGATCAACCTTCAACTTCAAATGTTCAACAAGAGGATAAGGGTTATAATTCGGATCTTCCTGTGGCATTGAAGTTCAAAAAAGATCATCCAAAAGATCTTATAATTGGGGATTCTCTAGACAAGGTAATGATCAAGGAAATTTGCGAAAAAGCTCTTATATCTCAAAAGGAGCCTAAAAATGCTAAAGAAGCCATTGAAGATGAAGATTGGTTCCTTGAGATGCAAGAGGAGTTAAATCAATTTGAAAGGAATAATGTTTGGGAATTAGTACCTTGTCCTCCATCATAAACAATCATTGGTACAAAATGGGTATTCCGGAACAAACTCGATGATCAAGGCAACATAGTTCAAATAAAGCAAGATTAGTAGCTCAAGGGTATTGTCAAGAAGAAGGTATTGATTATGATGAAACATTTGCACCGTAGCACGTTTAGAAGCTATTCGTATTTTACTTCCTACTCTTGCTTTAAAAATTTCAAACTTTATCAAATGGATGTTAAATCTGCTTTTCTAAATGGTTTTATTCAAGAAAAAGTCTATGTCAAACAAGCTCCAGGGTTAGAAAAATTTTCTAGGCCAAATGATGTTTATAAACTTGAAAAGGCCTTATACAGTTTAAAACAAGCACCTCGAGCTTGGTATGATAGACTTAGTTCTTTTCTTTTGCTAAATGGTTGTGCAAGAGGTAAAGTTGATACTACTCTATTTCTTTTTAAAAAAGGGCAAGATTGTTTACTAGTTCAAATTTATGTAGATGATATTATTTTTGGTTCTACTAATTAATCTCTCTGTAAGAAATTTTCTAAGCTTATGCAAGGTAAATTCGAAATGAGTATGATGGGAGAACTCAATTTCTTCCTGGGACTTCAAATAAAACAATGCCAAGAAGGTATTTATATATCTCAATTGAAATACACAAAAGAGCTTCTAAAGAAGTTCGTAATTGAAGAAGAAAGAACCGTTGCTACTCCTATGGCAACAAATATCAAGCTCGACAAGGATGAGAAAGAAAAGTCGGTTGATGGATCAAAATATCGAGGTATGATTGGTAATTTACATTATTTAACCGCAAGTAGACCCGATATTCTTCATGTTGTATGCCTATGTGCTCGATTTCAAAGCAATCCCAAAGAATCTCATTTAAGTGCCATTAAAAGAATTTTTCGATATTTGAAAAGCACTATTTCTTATGGCTTGTTCTATCCAAAGAATGAAAACTTTCCTTTAAAAGGATATAATGATTCGGATTATGCCGGAAACATTGATGATCATAAAAGTACTTCCGGATCATGTCAATTTTTAGGCAATTGCCTCGTATCTTGGTTTTCAAATAAACAAGATTGTGTATCTTTATCAACGACATAAACCGAATACATTTCTGCGGCTTTCTGTTGACTCAACTTCTTTAGATGAAACAAATTCTAGCAGATTATAAATGTTCTTTGGAAAATATTCCTATTTTTTGTGACAATACTTCCGCTATAAATATTGCTCAAAATCCAGTTCATCACAACCGAACCAAACATATTGAGGTACAACACTATTTTTTAAGGGATTGTGTTTCTAAACAAAAAAATTGAGATGTGTTTTGTTCCTTCTCAAGATCAACTCGCGGATAATTTTACAAAACCATTAACCGCTGAGTCTTTTGCTTCAATTCAAGCCCGTTTAGGCATAATGCATATCAAATAAGGTCTGTATTTGCATTTTGCGCGTTTTTAAAACTTAGGGTGAAAAACTGATTCTTAAAATCTTCAAAAACTGAGACAAAAGGCTGAAGAACAGGTACTAGTCGACATGGGGATCGACCGGTCGACTGTTCGAGGGACCGATCGCACCCCAAGTCGATCGGTCGCCTTGCTCCTTCAAAGAAACTTATATTGGTTCTGTCCTTCACTTCGTCTATTTTTCATATTTTCACACCCCTCGCACAATTCACACACCTATCACTCAAAATGAATTTCTCTTATAAATTCTACTATTTTGGGCTTCTAAAATGTATATCTCTTCCGTATTATTCATTTTTACAATCATTGGTAAGTTTTATTTACTCCTTAATCTCAATTGGGTTGAACCCTTAAGTACTTTGTTGGAACTTGATGAATTGTTGTAATTCTTGTATTTATGAGATGAGGATTGTGTATAATGATGACATATGATTGTAGAATTAGGATTGGTGTTGATTTTTTGGGCATGATTCCGTATACCAATGTCATATACAACTTTGATTTCTTCTTATGCATGTCAAGTGTTTGATAAAATGCCTCAATGAAATTTTCATCTTTTGAATGCTGCTCTTGATTTTCAGATTGGTTTCTGTATGGTGATCATTTATTGTCCATCAAATGAGCTTCTAAATACTTTATCCATTGATTGCCCTTACATTTTGGATATCTAAACCTTTCATTTCATACAATGATATCGATATGGTTTAATGCGCTCTTTGATTTCTATTTATGATTTTTTATCGTGCTAATAGTCTTTTTGATGATTCCAAATGGGAGAAAACTTGAATGAGCTCATAAGCTTATGGTAAATGAGCTAGAAAAAGCTCGCAGAAAAAACTGTAAGTTGTCACAGAAAAAGCTATAAGTTGTGGATGGATTATGGATTGTTGCTCGTATAATGAATTATTACTTATGACTAATAACTTATTTTTGACAGGGGGGAGCTTTTAAGCTCCCGAGCTTTAAGTCATATTTGCAAAAGTTAAGCTTTTTGCGTTTAAATTGATTGATTCTATGCTTGTCTATTGCTTAGCATGTTGATAGGGAGAGCTTATAAATATATTCTCAAAAAATCATTGCTCATATCCTTATGATTTTCATCATGAAAAGTGTTGCTTAAAATGGATAGTTGATTTTGACCAAAAACGTGTTTCGTTTTAAAATTCGCTCTCCTAAAATTGTTTTGGTTTGTAATCATAAAAAAGGTGGAATTTGTTAGATAAATATTTTTATCGTAATTTTGATGATTTCATATAAATGAGTTTTGTTAGATAAATGTTTTTACCTTAATTTTGATGATTTCTATATGTTGTCTCTCTGTAAGAAGGGGGACCGATCGAACCCCCTAGGCAACCTGTCACCCTAAGTTGTAGACCAGTCTCCCCTCCAGGGCATTCCGTATTCAAATATTTCCAATGTCATTTTACATTTCGAATTTGTTAGAGGGTGACCGGTTGTCCTAGTGTTTTATCAGCAGAAGCTATCCGTTGCAGCAGAGAACTTTTCATGAAATTGTGGCTTTGCTTCTAACAACTATTTCTTGAATTGTTTGACAATTCTTTTGCAAAAATCACTCATCTAGGAGGAGCCTATGCTGTTGATTAAATCTAGGATCTTTCCTATAAGTACATGAAGGCTTGAAGGATCAAATATAACACACAAGCTACAAAACAACAAGCAAATCAACAAACTTCTTGTTCTTCACTTTCAACATAATTGGTGTATATAGTCTAAGATTTACACTTGCACATCTTGATTATTAGGCTTCTTTCTTGATTACACTTGCACTTCAAAGTTGTATACTTCATTTGAGTTGTAATCTTGATTGGTTCAAATCATCCAAAACAAGACATACTTGTTAAGTGTTCTTGTGGTAAGAACCCACTTGGTTGATTCTAGGTGTTGAAGAGTTTGGTGCTCTTCATTGTTGTAAGAAGATTGTGGTGATCTTCATATGTGGTGTTGTAAGAAGAGTGTGGTACTCTTCAAGGTAAAGATTGTAATAGTTTGGTATCTATTAATAAACTATTTCCTTTTCGAAATCCATTCGGATATACCGGGTGGTAGTGGATTAGGCTATAGGTGGGTTGAACCACTTTAAATAATTATGTGTTGATTATTTTTCTGCACTTCTATCTCCTCACCATCTTCATATTCAATAAAGAGGGCGTAAATCGGAAAGTCAGGCAAACATATTCACCCCATCCCCTCTAGATTTTCGTAGCCACTTGGATTAACACACCATTCATTAGTTAGAAGAGCTCAAGGTGGCGCTCTTGCCTGGCTCAAGGGGGCGCTCTTTCCCGATCTCCTCCTCCTGGGGGAGCTCCACTCACCGAAGAAGTTTGTTAGACCCGGGAAGCTCAGCAAGACCTACTCGATGAACCTAATTGGACGCTCTGGTACACAAGGTCGTGACCTTAGTCACCGAAAAACCTCCCTAAGCTCCGTATGCTACTAAAGCCCCGACTTGGGAGGTGAAGGAAGAAGAAATGAAGGGCATAAGCCAATAACGAAACCCAAAGTTCACAAGTTCATACTCATTCACTAGCTGAAGGAATCTCCCTGGCTCAGGAAGCCCTTCAAGCTCTATTGAAAGAAGTCACCTAAGGTACCTTGCTAAGACCGCAACAGCAGCTGCATGAAGACCCCTCATAGGGGCACCCTACCATAGCAGGCCGCAACAACAGCTGCAAACCCTCATAGCTCCACCAGCTGCATGATCTTAACTCGACTATAATAGAAGAGAAGAATAATGGACTGGAAAACAACGAGACACGAGAGACACCATCACATTGCTGGAGAATAAGTAGACATTGAAGTTCAACAAGGACATTCACAAGCTCACTTCCACTCTCCGGCTGAGGAGTCAAGAGCCATCCAGACTAGTCAAGCTACCTTTGGAGCAAGCAACTCCTTACAGAAGAGCTCCTAAAATGACCTGCTGATGATCCTTCTCAACTGAAGGAAGCTCCATAAAATTTCCAATCATTGGAAAAGTATCTCCCAACATGGAAGGAGAAAGAAATGTTGAGCTCATTGGAGAAGACGAAGACTCAAGACGAAAAACCTGAACTATAAAGGAATCAACCTAATGATCCATTGCACATGGGACAAGAGGCAGCGAAGCGCCATTTCCCCTTGCACTCGTGTAATTACACAGTTGCCAACACCCAACTATGTAGTTAAGCATTTCCACTAGGCATCCCTCTGGACAAGGGTATCCCTCATATTTCCTTCGATCTCTCTAGTTTCTGCTCAAGTCGCTCAAGAGAGGTAGATACACTACTTGAGGCCACTCAAGAGAGCCAGGCGCGATCTAAAGCTTTGAGACTCAAAAGAAGAAGAACAATTCATCCAACCATACTCATTAAACTACTCCCTGGAGATGTTAAAACTTCGTAGCTCCTGAGGAACAACGAAGCAAGATATTTCCCAGTGAATACTTAGACAAGAACCCTCCAACCAAGCTTGTATGAAGAGATACTCACACATCGGGAGAGTCATTGATATCATTTCCAGAAATCCAAAAAATGGAAACCATGGAGTACACTTCCAACATACTACGAGGAACGAAATGAAGCCAACATAGGAAAGAATCAATCAAAAGCTATACACCGCCATGAGTCGTGCACCAAGGAAAGAATATTCACATGACTAGAGTCATCAGCATAACCTCTAAAGATCCTAGAGAGAGAGGCAAGCTCCCAAAAAATATACAATGATCAAGCCATTCAATCTCAGGAGCTGTGGACCTTGCTAGCACCCCAAAACATCATTACTCGCCAAGCAATGCAATGGTTTATGTCCATTCACGAGTTCTCCTCAACAAATTTGTTGTCCTCCTTCGGCGAACCCTAAGGGGAGGGGTCCCCTCACAAGGGATCCTCATAAAATTTTCCCTCCTCCAGTGCTCCCGGAAGGGAGGGGTCCCTTCACAAGGGATCCTACAAAAATTTCCCTCCTCCGGCACTCCCAGAGGGGAGGGGCCTCCACATAAGGTTGTCCTAATAAACATTCTCTCTTGCAGCGCTCCTGGAGGGAGGGATTCCATCACAAGGGATTCCGTCACAAAGGATCTTATGAAACTTTCCCTCCTCCGGCGGTCACGGATTGGAGAGGTCTCCTCACAAGGAAGTACTAATAAACTTTCAATCCTCCAGCACTCCCGGACGGGAGAGGACTCCTCACGAGGGAGTTGTAATAAATATTCCCTCCCCCGGCACTCCCGGGGGAAGGGGTCCTCTCACAATGGATCCTAAAAAATTTTTCCTCCTCTGGCGCTCCCGGAGGGATGGGGTCTCCTCACAAGGAGGCCCTAATAAACTTTTCCTCCTCCGGTGCTCCTGGAGGTTAAGGACCTTCTCACAAGGAGGTCCTAATAAATTTTCCCTTTTTCGGCACTCCGGGGGATGGGCCTCTCACAAGGGGATGCTAATAAACATTCCCCTTCCAATGTTCCCAGGAGTGGAAGCGTACCCTCACAATGGATCCTACAAAAAGTTTCCTCCTCCGGTGCTTCCAGAGAGGAGGGGCCTCCTTACAAGGGGGTCCAAATAAATATTCCCTCCTTCGGTGCTCCCGGAGGCAAAAGATTCCCTCACAAGGGATCCTACAAAACGTTCCCTCTTTCGATGCTCTCATAGGGGAGGGATCTCCTCACAAGGGGCTCCTAATAAACATTCCATCCTCTGGCGCTCCTAGAGGGGAGAGGTCCCCTAACAAGTTATCGAATGAAACTTTCCCTCCTACGGCGCTCCCAGAGGGGAGGGTCCTCCTCACAAGAAGGTCCTGATAAACTTTCCCTCCTCGAGCGCTCCTCGAGGGGAGGGGTGTCCTCACAAGGAGATCCAAATAAACTTCCCCTCCTCTGGTGCTCCTGGAAGGGAGGGGTCTCCTCACAAGGAGGTCCTAATAAATTTTCTCATCTGGTGCTACCGGAGGGGAGGGGTCTCCTAACAAGGAGATCCTAATAAATTTTCCTCATCTGGTGCTCCCGGAGAGGAGGGGTCTACTCATAAGCATAAGCCACATAAATGTGCAGCGAAAAGAATCTAAAGAAAATGTTAACATATGCGCGGAAGGAATACGCAAGTGCAACAATCTTCCATCCCATGTAATCGCATAACTCAAGGAATAATAGGAGCCTAATAGGAGCAAGGGCTCCGGTCCACAGAAGGGTGACCCCAAGCTCCGAAGAGCACCACACGAGCTTTGGGAAGGACGCCTCCATTGGGCCATGGAAGAGCATCCTCCAAGCTCCCATTGGGCATCTCATGCCCCACACAAGAAATTTCGCCACTCCAAAAAAAAAAAGGCCTCCTCATAAGTGGAAGGATCCATCTCCGCAAGAAATGTAAACAAGTTCTCATAGAGAATAAATCATAGAAACACCACGAGTAATGCACAATATGCTAACACGTGTAAAGAAAAGCATTAACATAAGCATAAGAGCAAGGTAGCGGTAGTATCACATGACTCTCCAAGGCAATGAAAAATCTCAATAAAATAAGAAGAAAAAAATTTAAGTGCGAAGAGAAAATGCTCCTAAAGACCCCCCGACCTCCGTGAAGGGCGCCGAGCCCAAGCCACTCGAGGGGTACGGAAGGGAGCCATTTTGTGCTCCCAGGGGCTGGGCTTCCTAGCCTAAGATCTCCCGAGAAGCAAGCTACACTCCCTCATTCTCATTCACTCATGCGCCTTATAACCAAGAGATGAATAAATCCACATTTTGGCACCAAAGCCAGCTTGCGAAACTCGAAAGACAACTCAAGTTGCTCCCTAAGGCTATGAAGGCATCGGGAAATAACTCTACTCGCTAGTCTATGCAAAGAAGAACAGATGGGAACAAAAATCATCCCCGACGACAAAGAAATGGGGCTCAAGCATGCATGCCCTTGTGGGCTCTCTCCCTCATCCTCTTTCATTCGCCCACTTTTGGCTCCGCCAACGCGATCCCATTCTAGGATATTTCGCTATTGCTCATTCCATTTTCGCCTCTAGGCTGGGGATAAATCTATTGTGACATCTCAATACTCTCAAACCCTAAACATGTGGACGGAGTAAAATCAATCGGTGTTGATCAAATCATGAAAATGCTCAAGTTTGGGATGGTTTTATCATCATCATCTTCTTTGTCATATCCACTCGGACGCATTCTCCGTTATGCCGCGCGAGGCATCTATCTCACCCTCATCACCACTTGAGACTCCATATGAATCCACTAACTCTTTTGGGATTCTTCCCACTTTAGTCAATTCTACCATCGACTCTCAATCTTAAATTTAAAAGTGACTACTTAGAGGACTAAATCTTAAAATAATCCAAGTTACGATTAATAAGTAGAAAATATGTAGAAAATATGCATGTATTTCAAGTGCTTAACTAATGTAATTTATAATTAATTTATGCAAATTTCATATATTTTCTACTTATGTTTGTTCCTTAGCATGGTTTACTACGACAACTTAGTTTTTGTGCAATTTTAGGTGCATTTAGAAGTGTTCTTGATGTTAGAGTAGAATGCCCTGTTCCAATTAGATTGGATTTTATTCTATTTGTAAAACAATTTTATTGGAAATTATAATAATATATAAGCATTTCTTTATCTTATGTTCTTTCTTTATCACATATTTGCACATATGATAAAGTCCTTAGATCAATTTAAGCTATGAGGCATGATCGCGCATTTGATGGCGATCATGGAACATGTCTCTAAGGCTTCGATCTTAAATTTGTTCCAAGTCGATGGATTTTTCAAGATAGGACATTAAATAACCCCGTAAGACTTGTACATATGGTGCATGCTCATGAGACGAGGATGTTGCATTCCATTAACATCAGTGTTGAGACACAAATGCACATATGTGGGTGCTTGTTAGCGAATAAGTTCACTGAACATGACCCAATAAAAATTCATAGATAGAAGCTTTGATTGTCGAATAAGAATTTTCATATTGCAATAGTACATGATTAATCCTCGTACTTGAGGCACGACTATAACTTGTGTATATTCTACAATACTTTGATTTACCTTTTGATTGCTTGACAATCACAAAGAGGTATTTTGGGCATTGCAGTGATATACATGGAGGTTTGTGTGTGGCCAACATAGAATTCGACACTTGTCATTTAATAAGGGAATTTCTTGTGTTTTCATAGTTCGTGGTTCAAAGACTTTGGCCAAGGCACGATGAATTTGATTCATAAAAAGAATCACAAGAACTTGAAATGGAATCACAGTTATTTAATCAATTTGGGTTCGACTTATAAATCTATGCCCAAGATTTAATCGGGAAATTAGTTGTCGAAAGGATCGTACATGTATGCAATTGCAATTAAAATATGTTTACTCGCTATTTCACCTAATACTAGGTAATCATGCTACTTGCTAGGTGTTACCATGGTTTGTAGGTTCTTGAAATTAAATAGTTAACTTCAAGTATATTTATTAATTGGATTACTAAATAAAATAAGTTACTATTATTCAAAAGTTGCAAAAGTTGTAAGCCTACTACTACTGTTAGTCGTGAACCTAAAAAGGTCACACATAATTTTAGATGTTGACATTTTGAGATTGAAAAATCCAGTGGTTGGATGCAATTAATTGATATAGATTAATTAATTGGTTTTAATTTAATTCAATTGTAGAATTAAATATTTAATTATATAATTTGATTATTTAATTAAATCTAATTTGATTAGAGAACCAAATAATTGGAATAGAATGAATTAATCAATATTTGAATTGATTAATTGGGATTTAAATTAATTAATTAGTAGAATTAATTAATTGGACTTTAAAGTACAATCCCATACCGTAATCGAGTAGGCCTAACTGTAGAAGGCTACTAGATAATTGAAGAGAATAAATAAATAAGATTAATTTTAATATATATATATATATATGTATTGTGAGATATATATATATATATATATATATATATATGAAGAGAGAGATTAAAAAAAAGGAAGGGGAATCACACATCAGCATGTGTGTCGTTTCTTCCCTTTGCTTTATTATGGAGCCACTCAATCCTATTTCTTATTAATCACTTTTTATGCTTTGAGCTTTGCACCTTTATTTTATGTTTTCTTTTATAACTTAAATAAAACAAAAATTGAAAAGGCTGGGGATTGATTAATGCAAACAAGTCTTCCCATTTTAGATAACAAGATAGAGAGCAGACGGTTTGAGCAAGAATGAAAAAATGATGGTTTAAGCTTCTTAACATTTTTGTACTCTTGGTCTAAGCTCTCTCACTCTCTCTTCAATATAAACTATTTTCTCTTCAAAATTTTTGTAGAGAATAATTAACCAATAATTATTCATCTACAAAATTTTAACAATAGTTGATTGTTGGAATTAAATTATATTCCGTATTTCAATTTCGAAAACGCAATAAGTTCTACTAGCGAAGAATTTATTCTGGTGTCACAACCAAGAGGTGGACTCAATTAGAGGGAAGGCGCTTGAATCTCTATTGGCGAGTTTGCGAGGATTTACCCTGCTGTGAGAAATTTGGATTCCTTCTACATCATTTTCAAAGGGAAGCAATTTTAGGTAAGATCCTAAATCTTATTTAACCACTTGTATAAACGCGCGATCGTTAAATCACTACGAGAATCGGGGGCTTTATTTTTGTGTATAATTGTATTCATGATTTAAATTTTAAATGTCCGCTGCGTTTAGCCCCACAATATAGCGAACCCAATAGTGGTATCAGAGCCATGGTTTCGCTATTATACAAGTTTATGTGTTTTTCAAGCATGTTTTAAATTGTTAAAATATGTTTAACTATTAATTTTATGTGCGATGTAATTGTTTCATTCGATTTTCATTTGGGATAAATTAGATTCAATTATTTCTTTAAAAAAATATATATATTCGCCGAATTTCCGAAACATGAAAACACTGTTTTGATGAAACCAAAGTTTTGTTGATCTTATTTTCCGAGACTTCAAAATGATGTTTTGATTTCATAGTTGTTTTCATTTTTGATGAAACCACAGTTTTTGTTTATTCTTAATTAACAAATAAGATCAACAGTTTAAGCTTTTCTTTTGTTAATCAAGTTAAACTTTAGTTTAAATATTGTATACTATATTAAAGTGTTTAATATATGTATTAGATGGTTTATCGAATAATCTGTCATACGAAAAAGTTGGACAGATTGATTATTCAAATTTTGGATTTAATTGTTAATTCCATGATTAACAAAAATGGTGTTTAATGAATAATCAAAATAAGTTTTATCCCAAACTAAATCGGCACATAAAATTTGGTAAATTAATAAATTTAAAATGCTTTAAATTCTTGTGACGGATGTTTTAGCATGATTTATTTAGGGATGATCATGAGCCTATGACCAATGTGATTGGATGTATTTAATTTCTTTGGGTTTTTGGGGCCTGCGAGCCTCTTATCCAATTATTTGTAAATTATTTTAAATTTTTGCATTGAGAGTAAACTAAGTGGTGAGGTTTTTCATTTATTGTAATTGGAGGACGTTCGATGCGAAAGGCCCACGCTTGTGTGGGTATATTCTTACCAATGTAATAGAATAGAAGAATCAAGGCCCATACATATATGTATATTAATGAAATATAATAGAAATAGTTCTATTTATTTTGACCCTTAGATTGACCACAAACCCATTTTTGGCTCAAATGGGTCGCATAGGTTGACCATGATCATCCCACCGCTTTTTTGCATAGGATGTATGCTAGATTTATTTAATGCTTTTTGCCTGCGCTCATATGATGAATTGCGTTAAATAAAAATCAATCTAGTAATTAAGTTGATGAGATTTTTGAAAAGTTTAAAACCCCAAGTTTTTTAAACTTAAAAAGGAATTTAATTTTAGTTAATTACATATCAAGCAAAATGGACAAGATAGGTAGGACTCATCGTTCCATGCCTTCCATCAAAGGTAGATAACATGACGATGCTACCACACTTGATCACTGGCCACGAGTCGTGGAGTGATTTGTGTTGGAAAGCTGTGATATCTACCAAGCATTGAGATACTCATGGGATGGACTCGTCTTTATGTTGGCCACGAGTCGTGGAACATCTTGATGCTCCATCTACACGAAGGTTTGATGGGTTATGTTTGACACTTAGTACCATATAGGCTCATAAAATTGGGTTATATGGGAAAACGTGAGGCAAAATAATCTTGAGGATTGTATAAATGATACAATTGTTAAAGAATTGACTACCAATAGAAATATCTCATGGGCTCATAAAATTGGGGTATGAAATATTTCTGTTGGGCTTCAAGCCCATTAAGAAAATTAGATTTTCCGAATTTTATTTGGGGTTAATAAAATTTGAATAAAATAGTGGGAGACATTTAATATTAAAGACCTTATATTGAATGAATATATTTTCCATAATTTACTCATTTTCTGCTTCATTTATTTTTTGTAGATAACTCTACTAAAAATGACTAAGAATCCACTAGGATCCATACTTGAGAAAAACAAATTAACTGGCCCAAATTTTGTTGATTGGCTGAGAAACCTAAAAATTGTCCTTCAGTTTAAGAAGAGGGCTTATGTACTTGACCAAGCACCTCCTCCACCTCCTGAGGATATTACATCAGAAGCCTATGGAGAATACCTTTATCATGTTGATGACAATCTCCAGGCTCGGTGTTATATGTTGGCATCAATGTCAAATGAGCTGCAAAGGCACAATGAATGTCTAGATAATGCTAGTGAGATTCTTCTCCACCTACAAGAGTTGTACGGTGAGAGAACGCGACAAATAAGATATCAGATATCAAAGGAGATTTTCAGATGTCGTATGACTAAGGGCTCTTCAGTCCAAGACCATGGGCTGAAGATGATAGCGCTCATTGAAAGGCTTACGTCCCTTGGAGTCATTATGGACAATGAACTCTATGTGGACCTTTTGTTGCAATCTCTGCCTCCCTTATTTGACACATTTGTTGTCAACTTTAATATGCACTCCATGAAGACTAGTCTCCCGAATTGGTGAACAAGTTAAAGACTACAATCTACTATCAAAAAGGATAAGCCAAATGCTTGTTGGATCCACTTCCTGATCAAAGGTCGCAAAGTGTAAGAAGAGGAAGTGGAAATGAAAGGGTTCCTCTAAGCCCAACAAGAAGGCAAAGGACAATGGCAAGAAAAAGGTTAATTCTCAAGCCAATGACAAATGCCATTATCAAGCAAAATGGGGCATTGGAAGAGGAATTGCAAGGAGTACCTTAAGTAGTCCGAAACGCTCGGTATATATTTTGTTGAAGTTAACTTATCGATTAATGATGCTTCTAGGGTATTGATACCGGTTGTGGCTCACATATTTGCATTGATTTGCGATAATGGTAAGCGCAGAAGCTTGATAGAAAGGAGATGGTCCTTCGGATGGGGAATGGAGCAAGAGTTGCTACATTAGCTATAGGGACTGTTTATCTATCTTTGGAGAATGGTTTTAATTTGTGTTTGAACAATTGTCTTTATGTTCCGGATATTATTAGAAATATTATTTATATTCCTGTATTGGACAGAGAATGTTTTAAATTTGTAATTGAGAATGGAACTTGTTCCATTTTCAAGGATTATGCACTTATTTATTCCAGTTATTTGACAAATTGTTTGTACACTATTACTCCCCATAATCCCATTCTCACAATTCAACAAAATAAAAGAAAATTAGATAATCATAGTTATGTCACTCTTTGGCATGCTAGATTAGATCATATTTCCGAAAAAAGAATACACAAGTTGGGACAAAAACTCAACCTTATGGGAGAGCAAAAGTTGTCAACATGTGAATCATGCCTTAAAGGAAAAATGACCAAATCACCATTTGTTGGACAAGTGGAACGAGCCAAAGTTTTGTTGGATTTGATCCATACGGATATTTGTGGTCCACTAAGTGTTAGTGCACGAGAGAACTATCACTATTTCATAACTTTTACCGATGACTATTCTAGGTATGGTTATGTATACCTTATGAGGTTCAAATCTGAAGCTTTTGAAAAGTTCAAAGAATTTAGATGTGAGGTGGAGAAACAAACTAGTCGTAGTATTAAGACTCTTCGATCGGATCGAGGAGACGAATACTTGACCACCGAGTTTCTTGATTATCTAAAAGAGAATGGTATTCTCTCACAAAGGACTCCTCCTCGCTACTCCACAACTTAATGGAATATCGAGCGTAGAAATCGAACTTTGTTAGACATGGTTCGATCGATGATGAGTTTCACTACTTTACCTCTTTCATTCTCGGGGCTATGCCTTAGAGACAGCATCATACTTATTGAATAGGGTGTCATCTAAGGCCGTTCCCAACACACCATATGAAATGTGGTGTGGTAAGACACCCTCTTACAAATACCTCAAAGTATGGGGGTGTCTTTTATGTGAAACAACAAGTGGGAGATAAGTTGGATATGCGATCCATCTTATGTAAATTCGTGGGGTATCCAAGAGAGTCTATAAGATACTATTTCTATGATTCTTCAGAACAAAAGGTTTTTGTTTCGAGGAATGCTACTTTCCTTGAAGAAGAATTTCTTTCTCAGAGGAGTGGCCAAGCAGTAGAACTTGAAGAAATTCAAGAACCACAGAATTTCCCAAATGTTGCCGCTGATAATGCACCACCAAGGACCATCTAAAGCACAACCTCTTCGAAAATCCATTAGGGTTTCAAAGGCGCCTGAGAGGCTAAACCTTTTATTAGAGAACAAAGAAGAGAGGCTCCTATTGGATAATGATCCAAAAAGCTATGAAGAGGCGATGTCGACATCGACTCAAATAAATGGCAAGAAGTAATGCAAATCCAAAAATTGACTCTATGTACTCCAACAAGGTATGGACCTTGGTGGACCCACCACATGGAATTGTTCCCATTGGTTGCAATGGGTCTACAAGCGAAAGCTTGGGGTAGATGGAGAGGTGGCGACCTTTAAAGCACGTTTGGTTGCAAAAGGTTATACTCAAAAGCAAGGAGTTGATTATGATGAGACTTTTTCACCAGTAGCGATGTTTGAATCTATTCGGATCTTGCTAGCTATATCAGCCGTATTATGACTATGAGATCCGCAAATGGATGTGAAGATCGCTTTTCTTAATGGAAACATTAAAGAAGAGATCTATATGAAGCAACTGCAGGGGCTTCATATCCAATGGAAGCGAGCAAAAGTTTGTAAACTCCGGAGATCCATTTATGGACTCAAACAAAGCTTCTAGGAGTTGGAACATTCGATTTGATGAAACGATCAAAATATATGATTTTCATAAGAATCCGGATGAACCATGTGTATATAAGAAGGTTAGTGGGAGTGCAACAGCATTTGTTGTGCTCTATATTGATGACATTCTACTCATTAGAAATGATGTTGGTATGTTGCAATCAACTAAGACTTGGTTGTCTAAACAGTTCTCCATGAAGGACTTGGGAGAAGCATCTTTTATCCTCGGGATAAAGATCTATAGAGATAGATCACGAAAGATGATCGGACTATCCCACTCCATGTACATAGATAAAGTGCTAAAAAGGTTTAGTATGGAGGAATCCAAACGAGGATACCCGCCATGAGTCATGGTGTTTCACTTTCTAAAGCTATGTCTCCTAAGACACCCGAAGAAAGAGAAAGAATGTCTCGCATACCTTATGCATCCGCTATTGGAAGCATAATGTATTCAATGTTATGTACTAGGCTTGATGTCGCACATGATTTGAGTGTCACGATCAGATATCAGTCCAATCCAGGTGATGAACACTGGAAGGTCGTTAAGATTATCCTTAAGTACTTGAGAAGAACTAAGGATATGTTTTTGATATATGGCAATGAGAGCCAAACTAGAAGGGTTCACCGATTCTAGTTTCCACCGATAAAGACGACTCTAAGTCCATGTCTGGATATATATTCATCTTGAATGGGGGAGCAGTTAGTTAGAAAAGTTCCAAACAAGAAACAACTGCAGACTCCACTCATCAAGATGAATATATTGTCGCATCGGATGCAAAGAAAAGAGGTTTGTTTGGATACGAAACTACATCCAAGGGTTGAGTGTAGTTCCATCTGTTGTTGTTCCAATAATGATTTATTGTGACAACAACAGAGCTATAGCGCAAGCAAAAGAGCCAAGATCTCATCAAAGATCCAAGCATATAATGAGACGATACCACCCGATCAGAGAGATCATTGGTAGAGGCGATGTTGTTGTGGATCGAGTTGCTTCAATGAGAAAAATGTAGCACCCGCTAACTAAGCCCTTATCACAAAAAGTATTTGACGGACATCTCGAAAAGATGGGCCTAAGATACATGGGCAATTGGAACTAGGGCAAGTGGGAGATTGTTAGAGTAGAATGCCCGACGTTCCAATTAGATTGGATTTTATTCTATTTGTAAAACAATTTTATTGGAAATTATAATAATACAAAGGCATTTCTTTATCTTATGTTCTTCCGCATTTATCACATATTTGCACATATGATAAAGTCCTTAGATCAATTTAAGCTATGAGGCATGGTCGCGCATTTGATGGCGATCATGGAACATGTCTCTAAGGCTTTGATCTTAAATTTGTTCCAAGTTTATGAGCTTTTCAAGATAAGACATTAAATAACCCCGTAAGACTTGTACATATGGTGCATGCTCATGAGATGATGCATTCCATTAACATCGTTGTTGAGACACAAATGTACATATGTGGGTGCTTGTTAGCGAACAAGTTCAATAACATGACCCAATGAAAATTCTTAGATAAAGCTTTGATTGTCGAATAAGAATTTTCATATTGCAATAGTACATGATTTATCCTCGTCATTTGAGGCACGACTATACCTTGTGTATATTCTACAATACTTTGATTTACTTTTTGATTGCTTGACAATTACAAAGAGGTATTTTGGGCATTGCGTATACATGGAGGTTTGTGTGTGGCCAACATAGAATTCGACACTTGACATTTAATAAGGGAATTTCTTGTGTTTTCATAGTTCGTGGTTCAAAGACCTTGCCAAGGCACGATGAATTTGATTCATAAAAAGAATCACAAGAACTTGAAATGGAATCACGCTTATTAAATCAATTTGGGTTCGACTTATAAACCTATGCCCAAGATTTAATCGGAAATTAGTTGTCGAAAGGATCGTACATGTATGCAGTTGCAATTGAAATAGGTTTACTCGCTATTTCACCTAATACTAGGTAATCATTCCACTTGCTAGGTGTTACCATGATTTGTAGGTTCTTGAAATTAAAGAGTTAACTTCAAGTATATTTATTAATTGGATTAATAAATAAAATAAGTTATTATTATTCAAAAGTTGCAAAAGTTGTAAGCCTACTACTAGTGTTAGTCGTGAACCTAAAAGGGTCACACATAATTTTAGATGTTGACATTTTGAGATTCAAAAATCCAGTGGTTGGATGCAATTAATTGGTATAGATTAATTAATTGGGGTATAATTTAATTCAATTGTGGAATTAAATATCCGGTTATATAATTTGATTATTTAATTAAATCTAATTTGGTTAGAGAACCAAATAATTGGAATAGAATGAATCAATCAATATTTGAATTGATTAATTGGGATTTAAATTAATTAATTAGTAGAATTAATTAATTGGACTTTAAAGTCCAATCCCATACCGTAATCGAGTAGGCCTAATTGTAGAAGCCTACTAGATAATTGAAGAGAATAAATAAATGAGATTTATTTTAATATATATATATATGTATTGTGATATATATATATATATATATATATATATATATGAAGAGAGAAATTAAAAAAAGGAAGCTAGGGGAATCACTTTTTATGCTTTGAGCTTTGCACCTTTATTTTATGTTTTCTTTTATATTAAAAAAACAAAAATTGAAAAGGCTGGGCATTGATTAATGCAAACAAGTCTTCCCATTTTCACTTTTGAGATTTTATTGGAGAGCTGACAACAACTTTTAGTTCTTAGGATCTTTCATTGAACGTGAGTTCTTCTAGCAATGCAAGGCTACAACGTTTACTTCTATTTCGAAGGGATGTCTGAACCCGAAGCTCGACCATGTTTCTATAGTGTTCAGTAACGTTTTATTTGGTTTTGCTTTGGAATTTTTTGTGTTATCAACTTCTGATTTCTCATGAATTATGGGTGCTTGATTAGTTTGGATCCGCTATGTTGAGTTTTCACATTTCTATTTCTAGAATTAAGACTATAATCTATAATTGTTATTCTTCTTGGTTCATTAGTGGCAACTAGGGTCGCGCATCGCTAAGGTAGTACCAAACTGAGTTGAACAAATTGAGCTTGTGAATTCGGCACTTGGTCTAATCTATTGTCCTAGTTTCTTATGTTGTTGTTGAATTAAATCTAGAGAGCATGTTCGAGGTTGTTAAATAATTAGGCTAATATAAGATCTTGTTTAGATTAGATAATCTAAAAGGGATGATTTGGATAACATAGTTTGTTGTTGTCTAGGTTAATTATTCCAGAAATAAATTAAATAAAATATTACATGCGATCATTAATAGGCTGAGAAAGGGTAATGATTGAACTGAGAACTAGATTTGTTAAACTGATATATTAATTCACCATGATTTAGTTAATTTACTTTCTTATCTATTCCACTTAGTTTAGTTTAATATTGCTAAACTAACCCTCCCCGTTGTTTATTTGTTTGATTGTTAATACATTAACATAGATTAGTAAAGCACTCATTGTGGGTTCGACTCTCACTCACCGCTCCTACATACCTTATTAGAAGTTTGGGTAAGGAAATAATAATTTTGGGTGTATGCGACTGCATTACCAAATTTGTACCAAAGAAATTACTTGTAATTGATAAATACTTAATTCTTTTTGTTACTTCGATTTGTTTGCTATGGCAGGTTGGTTTGATTTCTCGTAGATCAAGGTTATTAAGCTAATAATCAATTAATTTATGTAATACAAAACTTGTATTAATTATAGTTTTTTAGTCAACTGAAAGTTAGTTAGATTCAAAACTTAGTTAAAATTGTTTAACCGTTTTGTAAACAACCTTTTGTATAAATACGCCACCGATATGATGAACAAAGTTGAGTTGATTTCATTTTCGTTTATATCATATACTCATGTATCTTCATCTTATTTAACATGGTATCAATAGCCATTTAGTTCCAAATGATGTTTATCTTCTCCAACGATATTCTCGTAGTTATTTCCATCATGAAAACTCTTCTTGTTCTATGTCTCTTCCTATGTTTCACATTGTTCGATCCGAGTTGATAGAAACAACTACAATTACTTGGTGTATTCAAATTCTTTCGACGGTGAAAGCTCATGGTTTGAAGAATTGCTTTGGGGTACACCATGTTTCCTCCCAAATTTGTTGATGGAGCTCTTAATCTTGATTATTTGATTTGGATAAGGCGTGATCATATTTTTTGTAGCTGGATCATAACTTCTATTTCTGAATCGATGATTGGGTTTGTAAGTCGATGCACTATTTCTACCAAATTATGGCCTATATTCAAACCTCATTTCGTTCTCATTCTAGTGCTCGAGTTCAACATCTCAAAGCTCAATTACATAGTTCTCAAAAGGTGATTTGTCAATTGATGTTTATATTCTTCATATGCAAGGTATAACCGATAATATCCAGGCTCCTGGAGTTTCTCTTCTTGATGATGGTTTAACTCTTCATATTTTAAATGGTTTGGGATCCGTATATGAGTCTATAATTGTAAATTTAAATACTCAAGTTGATAATCTTGCCTTGCAAGATGTTGAATATGCTCTGCAAATGCATGAAATAAGGTTGCAACAATTGTCTTACTTGAATCGAGACCGACGTTATCGTTAATTTTCATATGGCTCCTACTACCCATTTGATTACTAAAAGACATTTTTCTTGATAATTTTGGAAGTCTTGGTATTTTGCTTATGACAATCTCGGTGGAGGTTTTTCAAAGGGCAAATGTTGTGGTAGGTTTCACAGAACCGACATTCTTGTCAAATTTGTGGCAAAAATAATCACATTGCCTCTAATGCTTCAAATGGTTTGGTTTGAATTTTACAGGTGTTGATCTTAACTCCACTCAGGCTCATTTTATGTCTACTACACCTGCAATTTATAAACCTTAATCTTTTGGTTGTCCCCATCCAATTGTTGATAATGCCAATTTTCGCCTTCATCTTCATAGACCGCATGTCCATCTCCCTCATTTACGAATTATGGTGGCTTTGATAATATCTTGTATGTTGATAATGGAGCCACAACTCATGTGTCAACCGACCAAAAATAGCAAAAAGCCTTCAAAATGTTCATAATGAGAATGAAAACTCACCATAGGTAATGATTCTACTCTTGGTATACCTCATGTTGGTTCTTCATTTCTTTCCACTGCATTTTCTTCTAAACCTCTTGTTCTCGACAATATTTTCCTAATATCACAAAGAATTTGATATTTATTTTTCAGTTTACAAAAGATAAAAAAGTCTTTATTGAATTCCACAATGATTTTTGTTTTGTCAAGGACATATTGACTCACCAAGTCATGCTAAAAGGTTCACTCAAAGGGGCCTATATCAACTTGATCTTGGTCACCCTAGATCTCTTACACAAATCCTTAGAAAACTCTCCATCTGCTTCATTTAGTCATTTACATTGTTCATCTAATTCTGCATGTGTTGCTTCAATTTCTCATGTAAATATCTGGTGCATGAGACTAGGCAATTGTTCTCAAACAGTATTTCCTAATGTTTTGAAACAAATAAAAGCATCAGTTTCTGTGTTGAAGCTTAGATTTTGTGATGTCTATCAGTTGGGAAAGGTGCAATATATTTCTTTTCGTTTAACCTTGTATCATGCAACTGCACCATTTCAACTTATATAGTCAGATGTCTAGGGTCCAGCCTAAACTTCATCTAGTCATGGATTCAAATATTATATTCATTTTCTTGATGACCTTACAAATTACTTTGGATTTACTTTATGCAATCTAAGGGAGAGGCTCTTTCTATCCTCAAACAGTTCAATTATTGGATTGAAACTCATTTTAGTTCCAAAATCGGAACATTCCAATGTGATTAGGGAGGTGAGATTATAACTATTACCATATTTCTCATATCTCTTGAAGTTCAACTTAGACATTCATGTCCATATATTCATCAACAAAATGGTAAACTTAAATAACACATCAATATATAGTTAATGTAGGTCTCACTCTCCTTGCTAATCCAGGCTTTCCTTACTCTTTTTGGTGGGATCGATGCTTTTGTCTCTACATTTATACTACTAATAGACAACCAACAACTACACTCAATCACATCTTTCCATTTAAAAAACCTTTTGGTTCCTTCCCGCATTACAATTTTCTTAGGGTGTTTGATTGTGCCTTGTCTTATAAACTTCAATTTTATTCTAACAAATGTGTATACTTTGGTTATAATCCTTTTTCACAAAGGGTATAGACGCATCAATCCCTCAAGAAGACTTTATGTGGCAAAAAATGTTAGTTTCAATGAGCATGATTTCCTAATGCCTCACTGCTCTCTACTTCTTATCCCTATTCTTTTTTCAAAGTTCAAACTCTTTCACCTTTATATTTATATCATGTTCTTTCCCTAGTCCTACAGCTCTAGCCCTCACTCTTCACTAACTATCACACCAGCTCCTCATTCGAAAAATAACAATTTCACCGCTCCTCCTCACCCTTTCATTTCACGCCTACTAACTCATTTTTTTCTTTTTCTTCTTCACCTCCTCTATGCATCCCCTCCCTCTAATTCTAGTCAATCTCTTCATCTAATGGTCACTAGATCAAAACTTGGGATTCATAAACCTAAAGTCTATCATGCTGCCAAATTTGTCATTAAACCAAACACCAATCGAAGCTTTGTCTGATTCCCAATGTAAAACAACTATGTAGGCTAAGTATTCAACTTTAACAAAAATCACACTTGGAGATCTTGCTTTTTTTAACTCTTACATAAAGGTGGTTGATCATAAGTGGCTTTTCAGTGTTAAATTCAATCCTAATGGCTCCATTGATAGTTATAAAGCTAAAGTAGTGGCTTAAGGATTTTGACACTTCCGAGCATTCGTTATTTTGATACTTTTAGTCTTGTGGTTAAGCCTATCACTATTAGGATTGTACTTTTCCTTGCCTTGACTAAAGGATGGACAATCCAATACATTGATATCAACAATGCATTTTTATATGATGATTTGAAATAGGATGTTTACATGTTACAACCTGCTGGTTATGTTGACTCTTCCAAACCAACTCATGTATGTAAGCTTGTTAAGGTCATTTATGGTCAAATTCCACCTGTTATATCTTGGTTTTCTTGTATCACGCTTAGATTTTTGGTTATTCCATCAACAAATTCAGGGTAATCTTATCTTTGATCTTGTGTATGTTAATGACATACTTGCCACCGAGGACAAATCCTACATTTGTTCAACAAGTTATTTCTGAATCCATGATGTTTTCTTTTTTGAAAATCTTGGAGAATTTTCTTATTTTCCAGGTTCATTATGGGCATTCTTTTGAATTAATCTAAGTATAATTTGGATCTCTTCAAGAAGGCTATGGCCACCGCAGCTTTGGTCCAACTCCTCGTGTTAATCATAAGTCGTATCTCCGATATAGTCCATTCTTTGATAATCCTACATTGTATAGAAATACTATTAGAGCTTTCTAATATCTTACAGTCACTAAACCAGATATTTCCTTAATTGTCAACAAACATAGCCAATTCGGTCATGAACCAACCAGTTCCCATTGGGGTACTTGTAAGAGGCTTCTCATATTTCTTGAAGGTATTAGATCTCATGGTCTTTTGTTTCAACTTTCACCGCACATGAATCTTGAGAGCTTAGCTGTTGCCGATTAGTCAAGCTCTCTTGATGATTGATGGTTTATAAGTGGGTATTGTGTGTTGTTGGGATCTAATCTAATAGCATGGACTTCTAAATAGTAAAGTATCCCATAGTATTACAAAGGTTGAATATCGATCCTTAGCCTCAACCACAACATATTGGTGTAGATTAAATCTCTCTTTGCGGAACTTGGTATTCCTCTTCCACATAAACCTATTAATTGGTGTGACCACATTAGTGCAATTTCCTTAGCATCTAATTCAATTTTTCATTCCCGTACAAAACATATTGAGGTGGATGTGCATTTCATTCCGGAAAGAGTTTTCAACAAGGAAGTTGAGATTTGCTTTCTTCCAGCTAAGGATGAAATCGTTGATGTGCTCACAAAACCTTTAGTCTCTCATAGGTTTTAGCACTTGTGCACGAAACGCTCCTTCAACTTACCCCTAATCTAGATTCTGGGGTGTGTATTAAGATAATAATCAATTAATTTATGTAATCTAGAACTCGTATTAGTTAGAGTTTGTTAGTCAGTTAGAAGATAATTAGTCAACTGAAAGTTAGTTGTATTCAAAAGTTAGTTAAGATCGTTGAACCATTTTTGTAAATAACATTCTGTATAAATACTCAACAATGTGATGAATAAAATTGCGCTGGTTTCATTTTTATTTGTATCATATAATCATGAATCTTCATCTTGTTTAACAAAGGTTAACATGTGATCTGCTTAATGAGAATAATATGCGTAACATTAACTCTGCATCCACTCGCATTACCTTAGGGATAAGACAATTCAAACTATCTAACTGAAATAAGCAGATAATCTGGGGCTGCGATTTGCTATGCTATATTATGTCACGTCAAAAAGATCATGGACTTGCACTTATACTATACATGTATGTACACGTGGTTGTACAATTGGAGAAAGCTTTATCATCCAAGTATATTTTGGTGTATGAGCATTAAGACAATAAAGTTAAAAGACTACATTTTTTATCGTTGTACTAAACAAAATACATCGGTTCAAAACTGTTGTCTATATGGGGCGTAGTCTTTTATGAAATAGTTGTAGACAAATTAAATTTGAACCAATGAAATAGTGACACATGTGAAACTCTATACTAAATATCAATTATATATTTTCTATTTATATTTTGAAAATTAAATCAAATAAAATTCATATATTAAATAATTATATAATTGATATTTAAATATATATTTCATTAGCCAATGAAAGATTGCCGAATGTTGAATTCTTAGAGGTCACAATTTATATTGATAAATTATAGAAAAATAATTATCTCTTTTGATAATTATCATATTTTGTGATTAAGAGATTATATTAAATCTTGAAGGACCAATCAAAATCAAAGCCTTCACCATATGAGTTATCCAAGAACTCCTATTCTACACGTATAAATAGGGGTCATTCAATCACAATTCCAAGAGAAGAAATCCAAGAATGAAAGGGGGTGGAGATAATTTTCTCAAGTCAAGAATATCAAATTCAAGGCGTTCATCGATGTGTCTGCACTAATTTAGCGATTTGAATGGTGCATGTCCTAAAGACGATTTCCATTGCCCATCACTAAACTCATGATTGTTGCTCCTATGAGTCATGAAACATTATCTTTCATAGATGGATCATCTGGATACAATCAAGTATGATGGCTCTAGAGGATAAAAAGTTAACGACATTTCGTATACTAAAAGGTATATGTTGCTACAAAGTTATGCCATTCGGTTTGAAGAATGCTGGAGCCATATATCAAAGTGCCATGCAAAAAATCTTTGATGACATACTTCACAAAAATATTGAGTGCTAGGTTGTTGATGTGGTCGTGAGTCTAACAAGTGGGAAGATCACCTCCATGATCCGAGGAATGTTTCTGAACGATTGAGAAGATATCAACTTAAGATAAATCCCATAAAATGTGCATTCAGTGTCTAGTCTGGGAAGTTTCTTTGCTTTGTAGTTCGCCATCGAGGTATTGAAATTGAGCAGTCAAAGATTAATGCGATACTAAGGATCCTAGAACCTCATGATGTTCACGAACTCAAAAGTTTGCAAGATAAATTGTCTTATCTTTGAAGGTTAATGTCAAATCTAGTCGGTCGATGCCATCCATTCGGTCGTCTTATGAAGAAAGGCATTCCATTTGATTGCGCCAGTATCCAGGCGCCCGTTGATTCTCTATATTGCTCAAGAACGCTCGTTAGAGCTTTGTTAGCACAAATGTAATGATAATGGAAAAGAGAGTGCATTATATTATCTCGAGTAGGATGATTACGCCAAATGAGTTGAACCACTCGCCAATTGAAAAGATATGCATATCATTAATCTTCGCTATCCAAAATTGAAGCACTACTTCAAAGCTCACACCATTCGTATTGTCTCAAAATCAAATCCATTGAAGTATGTTATGACAAGGCTCCATTCCAATAGGCTTGCAAGGTGGTACCTTCACCGAGCAAGTTCTCGCAAACATATTGGTTGATCATCCCATCATCGTTTGGGGGAGTTTTCTGATGAATTACCTGATGAAGATGTGCTTGTAATCGAAATTGCCCCTCCATGGAAGATGTACTCTAATGGAGCTTCTCACAGAGAAGGAGCCGAAGCTAAAGTCATATTCGTTTCTAATAAAGAAGTATTGCCCTACTCATTCACTCTAACTCAAAATTGTTCAAATAATGTCATTGAATATCAATCTCTTATCCTTGGATTAGAGATGGCAGTCGATATGAAGAAATTATGTTTAGAAATTTACGGAGATTCGAAATTGGTAGTCAATCAATTGCTTGGAATGTATGAAGTGAAGAAGGCCAAGATACTACCATACGACAATTATGCTAAAAGGTTTATCGATGGCTTGAGATGTACCAATTGAACATATCCAAAGGAATGACAATAAACAAGTTGATGCTTTAGCAAAGCTTGCTTCTACACTCTCCATACCCGAAGGTGGAGCTCGTGTGCCAATTTCTAGAAGTTGGATAGCACCTCGAATCTTTGTTGACGAAGACTGCAATGAAGAAGAAGAAAATCATGTTGTTGAGGTTTTTGAAATTGAGAAAGAAGATTGGCGTCAGCTGTTTGTGGATTATTTGAAGTATGAGAAGTTGCCTAATGATCCACGACAAAGGGTATATGTTCGATGTTGTGCAATCGCTTCATTTATCAAAAGGCACACTTGCTGCATCGGTCATTTGATGGAATTTTCTTGCGATGCTTAGGTGATGATGAAGTCACAAGGCCATGGAAGAAGCTCACTCGGGGATTTGCGGTGCCCATCATCCGTGCCCAAAGTTATATTTCCAAATCAAAAGAATGGTCTATTATTAGCCAACAATGGTAAATGACTGGATGGATTATGCCCAAAGATGTCAAACCTATTAATTTCATTCAAATCTCATTCACCAACCACATTGAATCAACACCCTACTATTGCTTCATGGCCATTTGACGCTTGGGGATTAGACGTGGTTGGACCTATGACAAAGTCTTCTAGTCGACATTTGTACATCTTAGTTGCGATAGACTACTTTTCTAAGTGGGCTGAATCAATACCTCTAAAAGAAGTGAAGAAAGAAAATGTAGTTGACTTTATCCGCATAAATATTATTTATCGTTAAGGATCCTTGATACATAATAACGGATAGTGGGATGCCCTTCTCAAAAAGTCCGATAGATAAGCTTTTGTCCAATGTTTGGTGTCAAACAAAGAAAGTCTTCTATGTAAACTCGCTTAAGCTAATTGACACGGCACAAGCATTTAACAAAACATTGTGTAACTTTTTGAATAATGTGATTGCAAAGTCAAAGCGAGACTGCCACGAAAGGATTGCAGAAGATTTATGGTCATACCGAAATACATATAGAATGCCCACTCATTCAACTCCATATGCGCTTGTATATGGTGTTGTAGTGGTTGTTTCCTCGAGAAACATATTCGTCTCTAACGATAGCCTTACAAAAAGATTGACTCGAGAAGAAAATGCACGCTTATGCTTTAAGAAATTAGAGGGTCTTGATGAGAAAAGATAGGAAGCACAATAAAGACTCGAATGTTATCAAACCCGTCTTTCTAGGGCTTTCAACAAAAAGGTGTGATCACGCACTTTTCAAGTTGGTGATTTGGTACTTGCTATGAGAAGGCCCATCATTACTGCCGCCGAACTGGAAACAAATTCACATCAAAATGGGATGGTCCTTATGTTGTTAAAGAAGTTTACACCAATGGCGCTTACAAATTGGTCGCCGAAGATGGTTTGGGAATTGGTCCCATAAATGGTAAATTCTTAAAATTCTATTATCCTTGAAGTTAGAAGAATGCTCCATGACCCACGAGCCTAAACTGCATGTTACTCCTGACCCGCATGAGTATAAAATGTGAACGGTAACCACCAAAAGCAATGTATAGGTCAAACTGCTAACTTCCCCATCAAACTGAATACATGTGGTTAAACTATTAATTTCTCCCACTAAAGTTATTTTATGTGTTAAAATGTTAAATACCCCACCTAGTCTAGGGTGGTTAAGCAATAGATACTTCTGGCCCGCATGAGTATAAACTATGCACAACGTCCACCAAAAAAAAATGTCCTATGAACTACTTTATGACTTGATCCCCTTTTCTTGGGTACGTAGGCAACTTAGAATTTTCTAAGTTCCAGTCATGAGTTTGTGATGAATTATAGTCATTACAACAACAAAAAATGCATTTAATAGATTGCAAGATAGAAAAATGATCAATTTCTATTATGGAATCTAAAAACAAAAGTGCCCATACAATACATGAAACAAAAAAAAACTAATCATGAGGACACAAGCTCTTCAATTCTTCCTTGGTAGCCTGCAGACGTGCTGTTGAAAGCTTCAAATCTTCCAACCACCTCATCATTGAAAGGCGAAGTTTTCTGAATGGCGGTAATCTCTTCTTCAATCTGTTGAACTTCACTACGAGCAACGTGAAAAAGTTCTTCATGTCGCTTTAATAAGGTAGTCAAATTTTTCTGTCGTTCCTTCAAGCTATAAAGCTCTTTGTTAATGGACTCCAACTCGTCTGGTGGATGCAATTCGATAGACTTCTTTAGCTTTCTTAGTCTTGGCATCATGCAAACAATGTTCAACTTCGCTCAATTTCCGTTCAAGAAGTTCTTTAAACAGTCTCTGAAGATGATGACCTTGCTTCATCGTATGCAACAACTTTGGCAAAAATATCATTCCATGATCCCTCCACAAAAGAAATGTTAATAATAGTAAAGCTCTTCACAGACTAGAGCACAATCATCACTTCATCTTTAATAGAAGACTGGAAGTCAATTAAAATGTTGGATATCATATCATGGAGATCGCCGCATAACTTTTGAAGGTATTCTTGCTGGTGATTACGAATAAATTTCTCACCTTAAATACTGAAAATGTCGCACAAGGAGGTGTCTTGGCCTCAATGGATTTAAATATCATCTTTTGAGGATTGATGGTTGACAAATTGGGCCACATGACCGACCTCTAGCTATCTTGTGATCCATACTTCCCTCATTAGCCAATTACCCCTATCACGAATTGAGGTGGCATTCAAATTTGGGAGTTTAATTTTAGTCATATCCGCATGAAGAAGCCAATAGTCACACCTATCATACCTGATCATCTTCATTGCGGACAAGAAATTCAAATCAATTTTACTCCCACCATTCGCACGCGCATAGTCGCTAAAACTAACATTAAAGTGTCGGCGATAGGTGTAATCAACCCACCAATACAAACCTCCCCTTTCACCTGATTCTTAACCCTATCAAAATGACGAGCGATGAACGCCTCAGCATTCGGCACCATCTCAATTCCCGAGGCCATACACCACAAAATAAACAATTCATCAGTATGAATTACCCCTTGCTATCTTCTCTAGCGAACACCGTTCCCGCCAATGTGCATTAAACACATCAAAAAATGAAGTTCCTAATACTCGAAGACTTTGAGGTACCCGGTATATATATTCTACGTCCTGTTATCTCCTTCCAAAAACCAAACATATCAAACTCCTCATGCTCTTCCACCCATAAGCCTGAAATTGATAAATCGCATTCAGCTCATCAATAGAAAGCTCTCTTGGCTCATTTGATAATCTAAACCTTATCCCCATCAAATTTCTTTTTCGAATAACCAATTCAAAGTTACTCAAAAATTCAAGAGTATATACCACATACATTGTCCAATTACCATTTGACAACACATCCCAATCAATTCGCCCACATAAAGCACGAAAATCATCCAATAATCCCAAAGTACTGAGACAATGTTCATCGAGATACCTTTTCAAAATTAAGGTTCTTGATGAAGAGATTCTCCCAATGGGCTTAGTGTGTTTCATCGCGGAGGACGACATTGACATACTCCAGTTGTTAATCTCTTATTGTAGCTCAGGTTCCGGCATTGGCTCGCTCATTGTTCTTGTGCTTCTCCTAACCCCACCTTCTCTTCCTCTTGAAACCATAGATTTGGGTGTGAAGCTTTTTGAAATCTGAGATTTTCGAAAAATTAAACCCCCCCAAACTTGAATAAGACTAAGTGAAAGTGAAGAATTGGAAGAAATTTGTGGTGGGTTTCTTGAAAGAGAGAAATATATAAACCCTAGCTTGAAGATTTGAAGAGGAATTGAAAAATTTTGAAGAGGGAATGGTGTATTTGTAGTGAGATTTTTGGTCTTAGGGTTTGGAAGGGAAGAAGTGGGATACATTTGGAGTGTTTGAAGTTAAAAAGGGGAAGAAAATCTGTCTCGAATGGAATACATGGTCAGACCGTGTATTACGTCTGCTGCATTTGTTCTCTGCGCAGACTAAATACACGACATGTATTATTACATGGCAAGCCTGTGTATTTGGTCTCTGTTTTGCCAAAATACACGGTCGTTTAATATGTTTTTTGATTTTTTCTTTTTTATTAAGAAACAAATCCGGAGTATGTAGTGACGCCTCCTACACAACAACTCATAAAAACAAACAAAACAAAAAATTAAGTTAGTAAACATCAAAATCAAATTGAACAAAGGCAATTAAAAATTTGGGTTGCCTCCTAAAAGCAAGCCAGACGCCTGATTATCTTATTGCTTCCACTAAACTGTATCGGTTGTTGTCTTTGGCCCCTCATGTTCTGTACCACTCCTCTGATGAATGGCATTACACTGTTCCCTCTTGTTAAGTTATGTATCGCTTGGGAATATGCTTTTTTGATGTTGGCCTCCCACTGCTATAGCGATATGGGACACCTGCGTATCCAAAGACTTCAACCTTGCATTGACATTCGTGTTCAGTTGAGCAACATGTTCCTCTATCCTGTCTATCTTAGCCTCGTCTTTATTCAGTCTAGCTCTTGTTTCTCTGATAAACAAGGCTAATATTTCTTCTATAGACACTTTCTTTTCGCTCAACTCGGCCCTACCTTGATTTCCCACATTAAACCCCCCGAGATTGCCGCAAAATGATTCTATTATTAGCATAAGAAAAGTCTCATGGTTTTGCGGCCCTGAATGATAATGTGTGGATGTCTAATTGTTTGGATAGTTGTTGTTGAAGTTCATTTGTCCCACAAAATTCGCTTCTTCCTCAACAACTGAGGGATCTCTCGGAGTCACCTACATCTTGACGCATTCGGTTTATATTTAGACAGACATTTGTTCTGTGAGCATGGTAATTTTATCCTCATCATGGACCTCCGCCACTGCTTAACATTGGATCTCTCCTGGATGGCCCCAAGTAATCGTTATTTGCCATCTCCTCAAGTAATTCTAGTGCCTCATCCAGGATATTTCCCTAGTAGTGCACCCCCGGATGCAACATCTATAATAGGTCTCGTGTTTCCACTTAAATCATTATAGAAATATTGTACTGTGGTAGTCCGGATATCCTTGTTGAGGCACTTTCTCAATAATTCCCTAAATTTGTTCCATGCCTCATACAACGGCTCTCCATCTAACTGCCTAATTAAACTGAGCGATCTCACTTTTTAACTACAAGATCTTACTCGGGGGAAAATACTTAGCCATAAATCTTTGACTTAGTTCAGCCTATCTGCAGTGGGTGGTGTTAATAAAGATAACCATCCCTTAGCCTCTTATAGAGAATATGAAAAGATGGCATCGAATGATATCCTCAAAAACAACATTCATCTTTACCATATCGGAGATTTAAAAAATGGCGCCGATGCGCATTCGTATCCTCTACGACTATCCCCCAAACTAATTTTCTGACGCCATCTAGATCAACGCAGGTTTTAATTCAAAATTATTAGCATTAATTGGCAGACGGGCCATTCCCCCATATCTCTGATTAACTTCTGCCTAGATGTAGTTCCATATTGCCCTTCGCATAGGCCTCTCCTGTCCCGATTCTCTCTATTCACACCCTATGGTCGCTCCTCGTTGTTTTTGTTGTTCACAACATCCTTATCATTTCCCTCTGCCATTGTTTTCGATATTTTCCTTAACTGTTTTGCTGTCTTTTCGATTTCCAAGTCGATTAGTATCGGTTCAATAGAGTGGGAATGTGTGATCATACACTACCTGCACTCAACAAAAACAATGTTAAAAACAAAGCAAAAATTAAAAATGTGCTTCAGTTAAGATTGATCTACTTATTACTATATTTATGTAGAATCATTCAATCCTCGAACGGCGCCAAAAACTTGATCGTGGAAATTCACTATACCGCAAGTGAACGGTGTAGCTAGCATATAGCAAGTAAAGGTCGTAATTCTCGTGGATTGAGTACAAAACATAAAGTACAAGAATCGCGTATTTTAATTTTATTGAAGCTATTAAATCAAGATGTTGTTTATTTAAACTAATCCTAAATTAACAAGTAAAAATCTAAGTATTGTTAAAAACCCGAACTTCACAAGATTTCGACAAATATGAAAGCAACCCTAAGAACATAATCTCAACATGCTTCATCAATATTAATTCCAATTAACATTTCATCAAAACCAGTTTATGTGTATCTATGGGTTCAATTCCTAAAGTAGTTTACTCTCTCTCCCGAGTGGCACATAAATAGTTGATTAATAAGAATTGAAGGTATCCCTACTCAACGTTATATTAACTCCCAGAAGATCTTAGAATTGAAGTAACCCCAACAAACAATTAGATGTCGCCCGATTCAATTCCCGTTTATGTAATAAATTCGTTTTTTGTAAGTTAGATCTCATCTCCCGAATTTTAACTAACAAATAAAACATGCAAATTATTGATCGGATAATCTAAAAGAAAAAAGCACTCAAATTCATAAATAGAACACAAGAAACCAATTAAGAAGAAACAATCAAAATAGAATAAACATGAATCCACAATTTTGATTAGCCTAACATATTTGAAAACAAATTCATAGACAAACTTGAAATCAAATAAGTTGACATTGCATTAAGTATAGAACAAAAGATCTAAACTATGAGGATAGAACCTTTCTTGTCAGGATGGATCCCTTCTTCAAAGTCTTGAACTCTTGCGCCTTCGTAGATGCAAAAAGTTTTGTACCGTTCTTTGTTGTGTTGTGTTTCTTACCCTAGAAGTGTGTAAATTTCGTATCTTGAGGTGTAAAATCATGTGACTTGATGTAGGGCTTGTTCTTCCTTTTATAGTTGCAACATCCGACGATGTGGAAACCGAACAAGGTCTCATGGATATTGACGATGAAACCGATGAGGTAAGCTCTAATATTTTCTCTTTTTAATTGATGAACTGCAAGAAGATTATGATGATTTACAAAATGTGTTTAAAGATATGATTGTTAAATACAAGAATTTGAAAAAGGATTTCAAAAACTTAAAATATGAAAAGGAAAAGTTATTTTCTTCATATGAATCTCTTGATCATGCTCATATTATCATTCTTGCTAAAGTTAGTAGTCTTGATTCTCAAAAAGAATTGCTCACAAAAGAATTAAAAAGTTTGAAAAGAGATGTGCAACGTTTTAACTTAAGTATCGATAAAGTTACAAAAGTTCTTGGTACACAAAGAAGTGGGCAATCAAAATTAGACTTGGTTATAAACCTTTTCAAACCAATTTCAAGAAAAAGAACTAAGCTCCAACTTTCATACGTACTAGTACACCTAAAATATTGATATGCTTTTATTGTGGTAAAAATAGTCATTTATCTAGCACTTGTAGAATTAAGCATAGTACTAATTATACTTGGAGACACAAAGGTCTCAATGCTAACATTCATGGACCCCAACACTCTAGGGTACCTAAAAATAACTTCATTTTAGGTACTTTGGGAAATCACAATCAAGGAGGATTCCAAATGGCTTGTGGACAGCGGATGTTCACGTCATATAACCGAAAAGGAACATCTTGTTACCAACATCAAGCTAAAAGAGGGAGAAATGATTATGTTTGGCAATGGCAAAAGCAAGATCCTTGGCAATGGAGACGTTGGTAATTCTTCCTTCTCTCTTAATGATGTTTTATTAGTAGATGGGCTTAAGTTTAATTTGATAAGTGTAAGGTAACTTTGTGATTTAAATTATGATGTTCTTTTTAATAGAGAAAATGCCTTATTCTAAACAATGATCAAATTATTTGTGAAGCAAGTAGAAAATACAATCTTTACAAAATTTGCATAAGTAATTTTGGTTAGTCAAAAATTTTCATGTCTTGTCGCTAGCAATGATTTAACTAGTTTATGGCATATGAGACTTGGGCATGTTGGATAAAAAAAATTATAAAATATTTGCAAAAATCAACATGTCAAAAGGACTACCCAAATTAAATTTTGAACATCTTGTCTTATGTGACACTTGTTAAAATAACAAATTAGTTAAAAGTAGTTTTAAGCCCAAAGATGAAATTTCCATAACCAAACCTCTATAACTTCTTCACTTAGATTTGTATAGAACATTGGCATGGCTAGTCTAAGTGGAAAACATCATACTTTTGTTATAATCAATGATTTTTCTAGATATACATGGTTTATTTTTTTGTTAATAAAACCGATGCCATTTATAAGTTTGCTAAGTTGTGTAGACTTATAGAAAATGAAAAGGATGATTCTATCAAATCTATTATAAACGATCGTGGTGGAGAATTTGACAGAGAATTTAGAGTTCTATGTGAAATAAAAATATATGCACATAATTTTTCGGCTCCTAGAACTCCTCAACAAAATGGGGTAGCCGAAAGAAAAATATTAACTCTACAAGAAATGTGTCGGTCTATGCTCAATGAATTTTCACTTCCAATATATTTTTGTGCCTAAGCCATGAACATCGCTTGCTATGTTATAAATCGAGTATATATTCGTCCAAAGTCGAATAAAACTCCATATGAACTTTGGATAGGAAGAACACCAAATATTAGCTATTTCAAAATATTTGGTTGCAGGTGTTTTATCTTAAACACCAAGGATCATTTGGACAAACTTGGTCCCAAAGCCGATGAAGGAATTTTTATGGGTACTCGACTAAAAGCAAAGCATACCGGGTTTACAACAAAACAAGCTTGGTGGTCAAAGAATCCATACATGTCAAATTCAATGAAGCCTCCGATGTTCAAACAATTCCAAGAGAAGATAGTGATGATGAAGAACCAATTGTTCCAAACATCTCTCAGAATAATCAACCATCCTCTTCAAATGTTCAACAAGAAGAAAAGGGTGACACTTCAAATCTTCCTATGGCATTAAAATTCAAAGAAGATTATTCAAAATATCTCGATCATTGGGGATCCACTTGACAAGGTAATGACAAGAAGGAAATTTGCTTAAAAAGCTCTTATATCTCAAAAAGAGCCAAAAAATCTAGAGGAAACAATTGAAGATTGGATTTTAGAAATGCAAGAAAAGCTAAATCAATTTGAAAGAAATGAAGTTTGGGAACTTGTGCCTTGTCCTCCATCCGACACTATCATTGGAACAAAATTGGTATATTGGAAAAAACTAGACGATCAATGCAACATCATTCGAATAAAGAAAGGTTAGTAGCTCAAGGTTCATCGTTAATAAGAAGGTATTGATTATGATGAAACTTTTGCACCCGTAGCACATTTTGAAGCTATTCATATATTACTTGCTTATTCTTATTACAAAAATTTTAAACTTTACCAAATGGATGTTAAATCGCTTTTCTAAATGGTTTTATTCAAGAAGAAGTCTATGTTAAAAAATCTTTGGGGTTTGAAAATATTCTAGACCAGATGATGTTTATAAAATTAAAAGATGTTATATGGTCTCAAACAAGTACTTTGAGCATGATATGATAGACTCGGTTCTTTTCTTCTAGAAAATGTTTTTACAAGAGATAAAGTTGATACTACTCTTTTTGTTTTCGAAAAAGGCCAAAATAGCCTCTTAGTTCAAGTATGTATATGATATTATTTTTTGTGCTACTAATGAGTCTTGGTTCAAGAAATTCTCTAAGCTCATGCAAGGTAAATTTGAGATGAGTATGATGGGAGAACTCAACTTCTTTCTTGGACTTCAATCAAACAAAGTCAAGAAAGAATTTATACCTGTCAATCCAAGTACACACAAAGGAACTTCTAAAGAAGTTTGGAATTGAAGAAGGAAGAACCGTTGCAACCCCAATGACAGCAAACATCAAACTCGACAAGGATGAAAAAGGTAAATCGATTGACGAAACCAAATATCGAGTTATGATTTGTAGTTTACTTTACTTAACCGCAAGTAGACTCGATATTCTTCATGTTGTATGCCTATGTTCTCGATTTCAAAGCAATCCTAAAGAATCTCATTTAACTGCCATAAAAAGAAGTTTTCGATATTTAAAGGGCACTATTTCATATCGCTTATTTTATCCGAAAAATGATAATTTTTCTTTAAAAGGTTATAGTGACTCAGATTATGCCGGAAATATTGATGATCATAAAAGTACATCTAGCTCATGTAAATTTTTAGACGATTGCCTAGTTTCATGGTTTTCTAAAAAGCAAAATTGTGTATCTTTATCAACGGTCGAAGCTGAATATATTTCCGTGGCATTTTGTTGTACACAATTATTATGGATTAAACAAACCTTGGCGGATTACAAAATCAACTTTGAAAATGTTCCTATATTTTGTGATAATACTTCAGCCATTAATATTTCTCAAAAATCCGGTTCAACAAAATCGAACAAAACATATTGAGGTTCGATATCACTTTTTACAGGACTGTGTTTCTAAACGAAAAAAATAAGAGTGCTTTGTTCCATCTCAAGATCAACTCGCAGATATCTTTACAAAACTTCTAAGCACCGAGTCTTTTAACTCAATTGGAGCTCATTAATGCATACTGCATATTGAATAAAGTCTATATTTACATTTTGAGCAGTTTATTTTCATTGAAAAGTTCTAGGCTGAAAAATCAATTTTTCAAAACTTAAAAATCGGATATAATTTTACACTGACTGCAAAGACATGTCGCTCATACATAGCAACCAGTCGCTATGCTCAGGCTAACTGCCGAAAACATTTTAAAGACATTTGTCCTCACTTTCTTCTTCCAACTTTTAAAACCCCAGGTTGCAAAAATTACCCCCAATCCCTAGTCTCTATCTATACTTCACCAAATTTCTTAATTCTTGTTGCTAATCTCTTCAATTTCTTGAGAATTTCATATCTATGGCATATCCTACGAAATTTACCGGTTCATCTCCTCTCCAAAAGAGAAAAAGGGTCGGAGAGGGTTCATCATCGAATCGCCAATTTGCGGCGGCACAATGAGAAACATGAGCTACCCAACAAGAAACGGCACAAGGGCAACAAGGTAGTGCAAATCCCCAACTTTCTCGAGCTTAAATCATTTCCTCCGAGCAACTATCACAAAAGACATTGTCAAATGGGTCAAAAGTAAGAAATTCCTTCTATCTCAAGCTCTTAGTGGTACTAATTCACTTTTGTTTATTCACAAGTTTGGTGAAAATTTCTATGATGATTTGGTCTTCACGAATAAACAAGTTGGTATAACTAAAATTTGCCATTATTGGACTTTTCGGATGAATTCCCGTCTATTCGTGATTTCTTTATTGCTCAAAGTTGGATGTATTTGTGGGAACACTTGTTCATTATGTATGATGATGAGGTTATTAAGTACTTTTATGCAAATATGTGGATTGAGTTTGATAATGATAAAAAGCCGATTGTTTTGAACTCGTTCGTTAAAGGGCGTCACTTTCATTGGACCTATAACAAGTGTATTGTGCCTGGATTGAATGCCTATTGGGGATTAAGATTCCCTAGAGTGTTAACTTTTGATTCCTAATCGTGTGGAGAATCCCAAATGTCCACTTGAAGGTTGTGTTGCGGTGAGCTTTCAACACTTAAAATCGTGGCTCACAATTCGATGCCCCACATCGTGGCATAATATCTTGATTACTAAAGATTGGTCGTAGCCTAGATGTACCCTCGTGGTCTTTATGAAGTTATGATCATCTTTATTCTCTTTCGAATGCACAGCCCGCACCGACCCCCCAAGAGAGATGACCAATCTTTTCCTAATTAAGTTGGCCCCCTGCCTTACTACTACTATTAGAGCTCAACTCATCAAGATTTTAAGTCATGTGACGAAAATCCCCGACCAATTTAAGGATTGTAAGAAAAAAATGGTTCTGGGTTGGTGGAGAATACCGGAGGCGAGTTAGAGATACTGAGGATAGAGCCCCTTTTTCCTGCCATACCATTTGATCCTACTAAAATATAGCCTGGTCTACCTTCATGGTTTAGGCATGAACTAGGGTTGAAAGAGGGTATAAGGGCGCTTAGGGAAAATAAGGTTTTGACTGGTCCTAAGGGATCGTTTACCCATAGTAGATATTTATCACCTTTTGCCTCGATAAGTACACATGGTGGGGTTTAGCAGCTAGGACGATGCATCATTTAATGTTGGACCACCTTACCTAGGAAGCATTAAATATTTGGCAGCTCTACCCAGGTGATAATAAATGCTCGGCAGCTATTCCCAGGGAGCATTAGAGGTAGAGATATCCTTCGACGGGACACAGAGAATGTAGGTGAGTCTCCCAAGGTAGCATTAATTAAAGAGAGTACGGACGCTAAGGAGCATTAACTACTTACGACGATGGGGACATGACTGATCTAACTCCAAGTAACTACGAGGTTGACAAAGAAGGACAAAGGCACTAGGCGGAAGGTAAGAGTCATTCATAAACCGACATGTATAGGTAAGTGACCCGAGGAAATAGTATAAATAGAGGCCATGGTTCTCATTTGTGGCGGTGACCAAAATTCTGATCTAAAGAGAGTTGTATACATTGCTTTGTTTTGGTTTTTCTATAAATCAAATAATAACTTGATCGTCGGAGTGCTAACGCCGAATCGCTTTGGTAGTCTTGTGCAGAAAATAGCGGAGGATCAAGTTGGCCATCTTGGGAAGTTCATATTTTTGGACAGATCAAGTGGCACCATCCGTGGAACATTTGAGCTATTGACGTGAGAATGAGTGGGGTTAGTGATAGGGGTAAGGGGTTGTTGCATCCTATTGGGGAAGATTCCTCGACGGATGGTGAGAGGGGAGTCAACGATGCTGCGTTGGAAACACCGGGAGTGGGGTCAAACCCTATAGCCTCTAGGGTTGCGCATGTGAACCTGAGTGCGCAGCTTCGCGGAGGAATCCCTTCAGTTCACAAGAGAGCAGTTGGCGTGTTGATCCAACGTGTTGTGAGCGGCTTTAGCAAGGAGAGAGGAGGAATAAAGGGTGGAAAGGAAGCCTCTCCCCCTCATGAGGGAAGGGTAGGAGAGAGAAATCTACTGAATAAAGGCATATGGCAAAAACAAGATGGGAGATTTACAAAGAGAGATGAGGAGATGAGGAACACATTGGTAGGAAGGGAGCCGGTGAAGAAGGGTGTACCGTTTAAGGAGGTGGTCATGGCGGACGATTTGCCAAATAATTTAGGGCATTGAATTAGGAGTACGATGGCACTACGGACCCATGGGAGCATTTGTGCCATTTTGAGAACTCTGTGCTACTTCACATGTACTTTGAGGGTGTGTCACATGGGTTAATGGAGGGGGATTTCTTTAGGTCAGTGGCCAAGAGGTCTGCCAAAAATTTTGATGACCTCTTGGCAATGGCAGAAAAGTATATAAATTTGGAGGAAGCACAAAAGAGTGAAGGATTGGGGAAGTGATAAAAATAAAGAAAAGTGCGAGGGGTAGCAAGACGGGGTTTCAAAAAGGTACAGGGAGGATAATCGGCCAAATCTTCTCACCCGGACCATAGAAACAAGGAGATATACACCCTTGATAGCGCCCATGGCGCAAGTGTTGATAGTTGTAGCTAATCATAAGGAACTGAAGTGGCCGGGTAATTATTCTAATGTTCTTAATAAACCCCGATCAAATTTATTTTGTGAGTTTCACAACGATTATGGGCATACAACAGAGGAATGCCGACACCTTAAGCACGAAATAGAACGTATGGTTAGGAAAACGGATGGTTGCAAACCGGATCAAGCGAGAATCGCTTGTGAGGGGGATCGAATGAAAATAAATCAACCTTCTCTCCAAGGAAGGGAGGGGGAGGGTTGCTCCTGCTCCTAAGATCCCCACCGCTAAGGAATGAAAATAAATCAACCTTCTCCAAGGAAGCTAGTGGAAACAGCTTTCTATGATTCGGGGAGGCATGGCCGAACTAATAGGGCAGGTCGTGATGCCCATTTCATTGGGAACATACCGCTGCGTAAAACTTGAATGGTGTAATATCCCGTATTTTTTGAAACTATTTATTATTATTATTATTTATATTATAATTATCTTAATTACTTTCTTTATAAGATATTAATATTTATAATTCACTCATTATCCTTTTAAAGTCCGATTTCTTTAAAAACCCTATTAAGATAGAATTTCACTCCTATTAGATGACATGAAAATCAAATTTTATCTTATCATATTTTAAATCCTACTTATCATCAACTTCATAAAATTACCCTATAAATATTAGTAATCCCTAGAGATTTATTTTATGTGCTTTGCCATGTTTGAGTTAGGGTAAATATTTTAATTTCTACCTATGACGCCCAAGAAAACCAATGCCCAAAGCAATCAACTCATACTTTTATTCTATTATTCCACCCGCCGTCACTCGAAAATTTATTCTATGACCCAACAATAATACCCAAATTTCTATCACACATTAAACGCAAATATTAGTTAGTCAAAACAAAAAAAAATGAGCAAAAGAGAAAGTGGAGATCGACAGATGGGTCTTGACGAGAGTTAATTTCATTAGCCGTTTTTGATCATCCCATGACTAGCCTATCAAACCCAATTCAATTACTTCTATTTGAATTCCAATTTTCAAGCATAACACGGTATTTCTTCTTCAATTTCAGTTTTCAAATTTCTTTTTTACTTATCCTATTTACTATATTGTTTATTTATTGTATATTTTTATAATTCATCGTAGGAAACGAAAAAACGAGGATTATGATTTACTACTTCTTTTTACATTCTTGGAACAAGATATCTCTAATTATTTTTAAGGTGGGAATATTTTCGATTCTCGAATTGTTTGTCTTTATTAAATGCTTCGTATATGTGTATTCGCTTTATGTGCAATGTGAAAAGATATGATGTTAGACAGGGGTCGTAAGAAGGTCCGGATCGTAAGTATCCTCGGGGTGAACCCGCAGTTATATTAGTCCGGGGTCGTAAGAAGGTCCGGATCGAAGATCCTCGGGGTGAACCCGCAGATTTAGTCGGGGTAAGAAGGTCCGGATCGACGTATCCTCGGGGTGTACCAGATTTATAGAGTAAATCGCCATTCAAAGGAAAAGGACGAGTAAAAGCTAAATTACATGTTGAATGTTTACGATTATGCCTATTATTGTATGTAATCTTGACAAACGTGTCCCCACTGAGAGCGAGTTGAAAGCTCACCCCATATATATTAACACTTTTCAGGTTGAGGAGTCCTAAAAGGATTGGAGGCGGTGGATGCGAAGTCAATGATTTTTATTTAATTTGAATTTTTAGAAAAATCTTATTTTATTAATGAATTTAAGTTACTATTAATAGTTAGTGTTTTATTTTTGGAGGACAAAGATTTTAGTTGAATATTTTGTTTATTTGGATGCAAACTTTTATAATTAGGCATTATTTTGTAAAATCAAAGTGGCGCAATGAAGAGTGATGGATTTTTTTGTTTTATAAATAAAATAAGATCGCTTATTTTTTTTTTTTTTAATATGTCTTATTCACACGCTTTTAAATAGATTTCTTATTTAATTAAGTTACTTATATATTTTGAAAACCGGGCGCATACAAAATGGTAATCTTTCTTGTCGTAGATTCATATTCTGGTTATAATGTCATAATAGGAAGGTCCGCTTTAATTCTTTCCAAGTCGTTATATCTACTTATAATATGAAACTTAAGTTTGTCGTGGAAGAAAAAAGAAGAATGGGATGTAAGGGGGATGCCCAGGTGGCAAGAAAATACTATGTGGAGTTAGTTAGAAGGGGAGACCAGAAAAAATCAAAAATAAAAGAAGTAGAGGTAGACAGGAAAACAAAACCGTTGAAAATAAAGAAAAAAAAAAAAGAACTAGACCTGCTTAGCGTCAGACCTGAGGAGGAGCTAATGTCTGTAGAGCTGGTCCTAGGGGACCCAAGTAAAATAACCCGGGTGGGAACACAATTAAACCCATAGTTAACTGACGAAATCATTTGTTTCTTGAGAGAAAACATAGACGTCGTTGCATGGACTGCAGGAGATCTGAAAGGGGTTGACCCAGAGCAGGTCACTCATCATCTTAATGTGGATAAGGAAAGAAGACCAGTAAAACAGAGGAAGCGACCCTTTGGAGCAGAGAAAGACAAAATAGTGTAGGGAGAGGTGGCAAAGTTGTTAGAAGCAGGACATAAAAGGGAAATCCAGTTCCAAGAGTGGTTGTCCAGTGCAGTGCTAGTACCTAAGGGCGACACTTCTAGAATGTGTATTGATTTTCGTGATCTAAATAAGTCTTGTCCCAAAGATCATTAGCATTTGCCTAGGATTGATCAACTGGTCGACTCTACTTCAGGATATGAATTGTTGAACATGATGGATGCATACCAAGGATATCACCAGATCTGTCTTGCAGAGGAGGATCAGAAAAGTGTTAGTTTTATAACATCCACAGAAACTTATTGCTATGTGGTTATGCCATTTGGGTTGAAAAACGCAGGTGCTATTTATCAGAGGCTTATGGACAGGATGTTTAAGGGTCAGCTTGGGCACAATATGGAGGTATATGTGGATGACATGCTAGTGAAAATAAGCAAGCCCAGACTCACACATCATATCTGGCAGAGACCTTTGGGGTATTGAGGAAGTTCGGGATGAAGTTAAACCTGCCCTAAATGCTCGTCGAGGTTAGATCCAGAAATTCCTAAGTTACTTGGTCACCGAGAGAGGCATAGAGGTGAATCTGGAAAAGGTAAAGGAGGTCTTGGATATGGTGTCCCCTACCTGCGTAAACAAGGTACAACAGCTCACAGGAAGAATAGCAGCCCTAAATCGATTCATATCCAAGTCAGCAGAGAAGAGTCTTCCTTTTTTCAAAGTTTTGAGAAAGGACAAAAAATTTGAGTGGACAGAAGAGTGTGAAAAGGCGTTTGGAGAGCTAAAAGCCTTTTTATCAAAATTACCTTGTTAACTAAACCAATCCAAGTGAAGCCCTATATTTGTATTTGTCTCAGAGGTGAAGCGGCGGTCATCTCAGATTATCGAAAGAGGAACCAGGGCGTCAAATGCCCATCTATTATGTCAGCAAGTTGTTGCATTGGGCCGAATTGAGGTACTCAGAAGTCGGGAAGGGAGGCCTAGCATTGGTCAGACCATATTTCTTGTCACACAAAATAGTAGTCTATACAAATTTACCTATGGATCATGTCATGGGCAAGCCAGAGGTGTTCAGGCGAATGATTAAATGGACCATAGAAATGGGGAGTTCAATATTGAGTATCATCTTCTAATTTATTAAGGTCAAGCTCGGCCGACTTTTCGCAAGAAATGATGTTTGGCCAAAACTTAAAGAAGGCTAAAGCCTTGTGCGCACGTGTGAAAAATGTCAAAAGCATGGCCTTCTAATACATCAATCGACAGAGTTGTTAGGAGTGATGAGCCCACCGCCCATTTTCCAAATGGGGCATCGCATCGTGTGTCGCTCTTCCCGGTGGCAACAGGTCACTAAGTTCTTGGTAGTGGTTGTGGATTATTTTAGCAAGTGGGAGGCCAAGCCAAAGAGCAAGAATTGGAGAATCAAATATAAAGGACTTCATATGGAATAATTTGGTAAACAGGTTTGGGTGGCCAAGGGATTTAGTCTCGGATAATGGTACGCAACTCCGAGGGTAGGAAAATTCGGAGTTGGTGTGAAGAAATGAAGGTCAAGCAAAGACTTCACCTTGGTGGCTCATTATCTAGCGAGTGGGCAAGTTGATGTGACTAACAGAGCTATAGTCAGGGGAATCAAGTTGAGGTTGGGTAGATGAGCTACATCCCTATGGGCTTACCGAACTACACCAAAATAAGTAATGTGGAAACTCCTTTCACCTAGTGTATGGCGCCGGCCAATCATACCTTTGCCGAAATAGAATGGAAACACACCGCATTTGTACTTTCAAAGAGAAGCAGAATGAAGAATTGATGAGGGAAGCCCTGGACGAGGTAGAGGAGAAACGACAAGAGGCGTATTTAAGGATGGAGGCTAGTAAGAGGATTATGAAAGCATCGTATGATAAGGGAGTGAGGAAGAAAATTTTTCGTGAGAGACATGGTTCTATGGAAAGCGATGCACCAAGTTGGTGGGAAAATTGGAAGCCAATCGGAAGGTCCTTACAAGGTGATAAGAATAGTAGCAGAGGAGCGTATGAATTAGAGGATATAATCGGTCAAACAATCCAACGACCTTGGAATGTATGTTATTTGAAGCGATTCTATATGTAATTTCTATCACGGCAATGAATATCACTTTTTGAATATTTGAGATCACCGAAACCCCGGAAGTAAGAGCTAAGCTCAAACCCTGGGTCCTTTGGGATAGTTTTCAGAACGAAGCCCAAGGGTCGAATCAAACCCCGGAGGTAAGAGTTGAGCTCAAACCATGGGTCCTTTGGGATAGTTCTGAGAACAAAGCCCAAAGGTTGAGTCAAACCCCGGGGATAAGAGCTGAGCTCGAGCCATGTGTCCGTTGGGGTAGTTTGAGAACGAACCCCAGGGGTCAAAGTAAAGTAAATGTAGGGGCAAAGCTGAGCTCGAGCTACCCCAAATTTTTTTGAATTTTTTTTAAATAATCTAAGGGATCATTCAAAAATCTAGGGGACGAGTTGAGCTTGAGCTGCCCCGGATTGCTTTGAAACATTTTGAAATAATCTAAGGGATCATTCCAAAATCTAGGGGCAGAGCTGAGCTCGAGCCGCCCGATTCTTTCTTAGAAAATTTTGAAATAATCTAAGAGATCATTCCAAAATGTAAGGGGAAGAGCTGAGCTCAAGCCGCTGCGAATTCCCTTAGAAAATTTTGAGATAATCTAAGGAATCATTCCAAAATCTAGTGGGCAGAGCTGAGCTCGAGCTGCCCCAAATTCCTTTAGAAAATTTTGAATTATCTAAGGATCATTCCAAAATCTTCCAAATCCTTGTTTGAGGAAGGAGGCCATCAATAAATTTGGCCAAAACCCTACTGTGAAGTAGAAAAACCAAGAAGGGCTAGCGTTTTTAGCAATATAATATGTTCGCCATAATCGGGGGTGGGGTTATCTCTGAATTTTATGACTAGAATGAAAAACTAAGCAAAGAACCTTATAGAGAGTTAGGGACTATCTCGAGTAAGAGGAATTCCATAGCTTCGAGATATTCGGGCTAGAAAATCGGCACGGGATGCACAAGCCACCTCCATTTGATCGACAAAAAAGTGGCACAACTCTCGGAAGAGGTATAGGGTCGGCCGGAGGGGCCAAGCAGCAAAGGTGATAGTTTGAGGGGATCCCCGCACTAGTAGAGGCCATTTTCTGCCTGGGGCAAAGAAGGTACTAAATTCTCAAGAAAATCTTGGTGTGAGTGGCGAGGGGGAAAGTTAGGAGGAAAAAGGCAAGAAGAAGAGGGAATCATCAAACACTAAGGATGTAAAAATTTAGAAAGAGAAGGAACAAGAATACTTACTTGTTTGGTTGGCCATGGAAGACTCTTGAAGAAAGGCGGAAGAAATGCTTGGAAGAAAGGAAGGGAAATGAGGGAAAATGGGGCTAGTATATATATAGAGGACGGGCATGAGGAAGGTGAAAAGGAGGACCCTTGAATGAGGCCCAAACCAAGGGTCCGATTTAAGTGGCGGAGGTGATGGGACGGCCATCATTAAAACACATATTTCAAAGGGGGCGCAAGAATCGGGGGTCACCGATCCTTTCACTGGTTATCACTCTACTTGTCCGAACAACTTGACAAGTATAGTGGGGAATAGGTGATCCGGCCTAAAATATAGGCCTGGTCCGCTTCATGGTTTAGGCATGAACCAGGGTTGAAAGAGGGTATAAGGGCGCTTAGGGAAAATAAGGTTTAGATCGGTCCTAAGGGATCTTTTACCCATAACAGATATTTATCACCTTTTGCCTCGATAAGACGCATGGTGGGGTTTAGCAAATAGACAATGCAACATTTAATGTTGGACCGCCTTACCTGGAAGCATTAAATGCTCGCGGCACTCTACCAAGGTGATAATAAAAGCTCGGCAGCTATTCCCAGGGGAGCATTAATGGTAGAGATATCCTTCGACGAGACACGAGAGAATGTAGGCGAGTCTCCCTGTAGCATTAATTAAAGAGAGTACGACGCTAAGGAGCATTAACTATGACGATTTATGGGACATGATGGATCCGACTCCAAGTCACTACGAGATTGACCAAGAAGGACAAAGGCACCAGGTGGAAGGTAAGAGCCATTCATAAACCGCCACGTGTAGGTAAGTGACCTGAGGAAATAGTATAAATAGAGGCCATGGGTTCTCACTTGTGGCGGTGACCAAAATTCTTATCTAAAGAGAGTTGTATACATTGCTTTACCATTTTGGTTTTTCTATAAATCAAATACTAACTTGATCGCCGAGTGCTAACGCCCGAATCTCTCTGGTAGTCTTGTGTAGGATGATAGGGGAGGATCAAGTTGGGCATCTTGGGAAGTTCATATTTTTGGATAGATTACCATTTTTGGGTCGACCCATTGTAAGTGTGCACACTTTCATTTTCTGAGACCCTCTTGTTCTAACTTAATATTTTTTCTTTCTTTGCAACAATTGTTGTTCCTATTGCACTCGAGTTTAATGGCTATGTCCATTATTTACACGAGAACCCTAGCATGTACGTCGAGTTACTTGGTGTTGTTTGAGTCCAAAGAACATTCGTGATTACGGGCTCTCGTTCTCCTTTCATAGTGTTCCAGTTGCTTCTCTAGGCTAGTAATAAACTATCCCCCTATTTATTTGTTTTGTATTCCATTGTTGATTATTTCTTTCTATAGCCCATATTCTCGATTGTCTCCTAACCATGAATGCTTTGAGAGACATGCCGAACTGCTCGAGGAGAGAAGGACCAGAAAGAGACAGAAGCAAAATAATGCGAACCAATCGATTCTCATATTGTGGTGGTCGCTCCCCCTCATTCCTTAGTGGTTTAAGAAACTCGTTCCCCATCTCCTGAGCAGGTGGAAGAGTACGAGACACCAGATAAGTGGCCTTTGATAGTGGAGTCCAATGATAATGTGGTGGAGGAGCATATCCCTAAGAACCGAGCTTATGAGTCAATTATAAGGTTGGATCCTGATCAGATGGCAGAGACTGAGGACAGAGTCGGACAAATTCGCGATGTTCTCCTGGCCTATTTACGAGCTAATATTCCCACGACGAGGTGATGAGCGAGTCACAATTATTGTTACAGCGCTCTCTACCATATAATTCGGCCCCAGTAGTCCTAGCCGTAAATGATGGATACTAGGCGCTGTGCGTATCGACCCGTACCGGAGTATATTAGGCGGGTGATGAATATGGTCAATGCAACTATAAACTATTTGTGATTTTTATTATTATGAATCATTTAGTTTGAATGTTAATGTTATGCATATTTTAAAATTAAATTGTTAGATTAAATAAAAAATATTCTCGTAGTCCGATTGTAGCCAAATTATCCCGAAGCCTGGTAGTTAGGATTAGTTTGCAATATGTTAGCCCGTTAGATAGGTCCTTTTAACCCAAGACCCTTTTAACCCCAAGCCTCCTAGGGCAACCCATTTAACATCTTAAAGGACACTAATAAAGCCTTAATTATCTCGCTTAATTCCAATTCAAATCGGGTCAAAAGAAATTAAATCTATTATTCACTGTAGTTTTATTTATTGAGATGCCCCAAACTCGTTTGCCACGGGTAGGGTCATCCGACTTATCTCTAGGTAATTTGCTTTAATATGATAAAATTCAATTAAATTGTGAAAATATGGTAAAAGTGGGATGTTTTGGCGATTTACTCGGTGGCGCACATGGTGTGTGCGCCAAGCCAACTATCGGCGCAACCACCATGTGCGCCAAGCATAATTTTTTTAATATTTGTAAGTCCGGGCGCAGTTGAATATGCGCCAACTTGTTTAAATAAAAATAAATAAAAATACATGAAACTCATACAAAGTCGTTAAGTTTGTCCAAATGATGATATATTGTAATTGACTAATAATTTTAAGTCTATTACAAAATGATTGTAAATCTATTACAAAATGAATGCAACTAAGTGAAAACTATCTTCACAAAATGAATGCAAATTAATCCAAATATCAATAAGAGAATTTTGACTAATTTTAACTATTTTTATAAGTAACTAATTGATACAAAAATTAATACAAATATAACCATTAATTATAAATTTAATCTAAAATTAATATGTCTTAACAAAATTAATTACTAAATACATAATTTTGACTAATGCTAATCCTAATATCTATGACCACGAGTACCACATCCCGCAGGATGTCTCTCTCGGCCGCTCCGCCTAAGACCGTATTCAACATTATCAATATCTTGTTGTTCTGGAAGTAGACGGCTCGGATCCATGTCCATATAACTCCCCGAAATCCACGAAAATAAAGATAGGTGAATGCCGAAAACTTGATGCGCATATGCAGATGGACTTGTCATTCCCACATCCGTGTTGAGTAGATCAGTAAATGATGTGAACTGGGGTGTTATGAACTGATTATAATCCACAGGTTGTGGCATATATGGTGTATGATGCAAAGTGGAAGGACCTGCCACATATCCAGATGGACCTCCCGCATATCTAGATGAACTTGGCGCATATGCAGATAGACTCAACACATATCCAGATGGACCTGTCGGATATGTGTGAGGTGTCTATGGCGCAGTAATGGTCGTCCGTATGTTGCGTGCCCGATCATGCACCTGTGATGGATCAGTTATCTCTAGAAATGGCTCTGGTGGCGGCATCCCTAGGAGACGTCGCACACTAGTCATCTCCTCAATAAAATCATGCTCATGTGATCAACAGACTGCGTCTCAGGTGACATTTGCAGTTTGAGTTTGATAATTGTATAGGTGCACAATATGATTTAATGCCATCCTTTGCTGTTTTTGGTATTTCTTCAAGATGCCATCTGGTCACAACTAGTTCTTCTCCAAATCTGTAGTTGAATTTTTCATTCTATCGTAGAAACTCGTGACAGTACGCGTGAAATTAAAACGCACAAGGACACAAATGGGCAATATTCTTGCACCCTTTAGAACCGAGTTCATACACTCAGAAATGTTTGTAGTCATCATTCCACAACGTGTCCCCTCATCATGCGATAAAGTCCACTTGCTCCTGTCTATAGCGTCCAAGTAAGCGTGAGCACATTCATTAATTTTTTTAATATCCTCCATTATCATCTGAAATGCTCTAACTCTTAGTTTTGCCCAACACAAATCCTTCAACCTCACATTCTTGATAGGACTATGAAAATTAGGGACAACATGCCTCGCATAATAACGATGATACCCATAAGGGGGTTGGAATTCTCGCATGCATTCAATTGACCTTATTATTCCAAAGATGCGATCCAAATAAGACACACACATTCTCGTCCTCGAATAATATGTCCGGATATTAATTGCAAGAACCGGTTCCAAGATTCGAAAGTCTCTTCATCCACGATCGCGTAAGGTAATGGCAACACTCGTTGGTTTGTGTCCAATGTGACAAAGAATAAGTAACTTGTGCTTGTATTTAGTGTAGAGGTGTGTTCCGACTACACTAATCATTGGACTACAGTGTACAAAACCATCGACACATAGCTTGAAAGCCCAGAATACATTCAACAATGTCTTCACTTCACTCTCACTAGGTTCAACGTGCTGCCACTCAACCACTGTAACAGGGTTATATTTCTGCAGTGCCTCCATATATTTTGGCAAATAACTACAGAGGTCTCCCAAGTACCATACACACTTTTTACCTAAGACGTTTCATCGACTTCCATGCTTTATCATATAAAATATTGTAACCATACTTGTCTTTAATATTTTGTTGGACATACTTAATACCATAAGATGGATCACATTGTACCATCCCCATTAGACCATCAGCAATAAAATTTCTATCTAAATTGGCATTATCCACAGAAACATCATTCATTAAACAAAGAAAATGGAGGTCCATATTTTGTGATCTTCCACATCGAAAGTTTTTTGTTGAAACTTGTGATAACCATTAATAAGTAGAGGTTAATCAAGGGTTATTTTAGGGGACTTAGGGGTTAGATATTTTAGGGGCTAATTTAGGTTTAGGGGTTTAGGGGTTAGAATTAACTAGTATAAATATGCATAATTTCATACACAATTTTACACCGCATTTCTAATAATTATAAGGTATAGATATTTTTTCTACTTCAAGTTTCATATATATATATATATATACTCGCAATTCACAAGCCCTCTTTCAATATTTTTCACAAATTCTTTCATTAATTAGTTTGATTTATTAAAATCACATATTAATTATAATTTTATTTAATGTAGAAAACGAAGGGGTCGAGGATTAGGACTTTTATTGTTTATTTTTCTACATCGAATATCTGGGATTATTAAGGTAGGAATTTTTATAGTATTAGTCTTTATTTAATGTTCCATGATTATACTTCATTCATTGCAATATATGTCAAGAGGAAATAAATTCATATAAGCTAGAGCCATGAAAAGGGTCCGAGATCAAACGTATCTTCTGGGGTGAACCCGCAATGCTATATGCAAGAATTTGCCAATCGTGAGGAAAAAGAGGAAATTAATGAATTTATTGTTGTAATATGTGAATACTTTTCATGTTATATTAAATATTGACAGATATATCCCTATTGAGCGAGATGAAGCTCACCCCTATAATTATCATGACTTTCGTGTTGAGGAATCCTATCAAGATATGATGTTGTGGATGGTGGAATAAATCATGTTACATTTATATTATAAATAATTATGATAGACTAAATTTTGGATTTATGTCTTCAATTTTTCTGGTTTATGCTTGGAATAATTATTGGATATTTAATTTGGAAGATGTAATATTATTATTATTTTATTATTATTATTATTATTATTATTATTATTATCATTATATTTTTTCCTTAAGAATTAAATATTCTAAATCAACTTTTTGATAATTATTGGGATCACTTTAATTTATAAATTTGTGTTTTCTTAATAATATTTTTAGAATTGTACATACGGAGGAATACCAACAGAGTCACTGCATACATTTAGGTACCTTAATTCAAGAATGAATTCCGAGAACCAATTCCATAATTACCACCAGAATTATTACGATTATTTGTCATCAAACGAGTGGGTTGTTGAGCTTCATTTTGATTGTTATCCACACGCCACACAAATGACATCCTGGCCCATCACTATCGATCCTCATCGATGCACTTTCATCAAGATTTCGACCTTGGACGCTCATCTCCTCGACAAATATCTTCTACATCAAAGATTTTCATTACTAGGTCCACCAACATCAATATTTTCATTACTAGGCCCACCTTGGTAATCACAGATAGGTCAAAAACTCAATTTCAACCGATAGATATATAATAGACCATAAATCTTCATCATTTGTAATAGATACAATTCCACACATATTGTTATAACAATATTTAGTAAACCTTCAACTTCCATGGACTTACATCAACCCCCGTCATCGAAACTAATATTTTAGTCAATTTCACAAAATTCATTCTCAGGAGAAATCCTTCTAACACCAATCGTGCATTACGATCATATCTCACATCGCTCCCGGTTTGCACACCCGCCTCCAAACTATACTATTATGGTGATCATGTTTGGCATTGCGTATATATATGGTAATGGTAATACAGCTTAAAAAATTAAAATCATGTTTGACATTGCCTATATATGAATATTATATACGTATTATATATACAATTCAACAAGTATTATACGGATAAATAATATGAATTTTAAAATTTATTTCAATGATAGGGATTAATTTACATAAAAATATCATACATTGTCTACAAAAATTAACACATACTTAACTTAATTAGTAACAATTACAACATATTATGATAAAATTAACATACAAATGATTCGTAAAAATTAACATACAATATATTATGAAGTAAAAATTAATTTAGAACATACTTGAAAAATATCGCCGTTTAATTTCGCCACTCCGAAACTATCGCAAAACTACCGCCACCCGAAACTTCGTCTGGAAATCGTTGTCGCTGGCACAAGGGAAACCGTCGTGTGTGTGTGTTTTTTCCGTGTGTGTGCGTGTTTGAGGGTGTGTGTGCGTGTGTGTGTTTGTGTTTGTCAGGCATGTTTCCCTAAGGTATAGATATTTTTTCTACTTGAGTTTCATATATATATATATATTCACAATTCGTAATCCCTCTTTCAATATTTTTACAAATTCTTTCATTAATCATTTGATTTATTAAAATCACATATTAATTATAATTTTATTTAATGTAGAAAACGAAGGGGTCGAGGATTAGGACTTTTATTGTTCATTTTTCTACATCGAATATCTACGATTATTAAGGTAGGGATTTTTATAAGTATTTGTCTTTATTTAATATTCCATGATTATACTTCATTGATTACAATATATGTCAAGAGGAAATAAATTCATATAAGCTAGGGGCCATGAAAAGGGTCCGAGATCAAACGTATCTTCGGGTGAACCCGCAATGCTATATCAAGAATCGCCGGTCGAGGAAAAACAGAAATTAATGAATTTATTGTTGTAATTATGTGAATTCTTTTCATGTTATATTAAATATCCCAACTGAGCGAGATGAAGCTCACCCCTATTATTATCATAACTTTCAGGTTGAGGAATCCGGCTGAAGATATGATGTTGTGGATGGTGGAATAAATCATGTTACATTTATATTTGAAATAATTATGATCGGACTAAATTTTGATTTATGTCTTTAATTTTTCCTTTAGCTTGGAATAATTGTTGGATATTTAATTTGGAATATGTAATATTATTATTATTATTATTATTATTATTATTATTATTATTATTATTATTATTATTATTATTATTATTATTATCATCATCATCGTTATATTTTTTTCTTAAGAATTAAAAATTCTAAATCAACTTTTTGATAATTATTGGGATCACTTTAATTTATAAATTTGTGTTTTCTTAATAATATTTTTAGAGTACTTTAATTTCATAAAATCGGGTCATTACAAGTGGTATCGTAGAGCGTCTCACGTTTTTGTAATCTTGTTTAAAAAAATTGAAAATTAAAATGTATAGTTTTTTTAAGAAAAATTAATAAAAGTCAAACTTTGTATACGATAAAATGGTGTAATAACATCCACCTCCATCATATCTTGCCGATCTCCTCAAGGTATGAGAATTATTAATGCAAGTTACATTATACAATCAGTATCAAGTATGCTCATTTATATCATGACGTATCTTATTATGATTCCATGTTACTCTATTCTCGCTTTAGAAATATAATACCGTTTATATGTTACATGAATAGAAATCTTGTATTCCTCAAAAATGTAAAAATAGACTTATAGTTGCAAATGCACATATATATAGATGGCAGGAACTCGCACTTTTCGCCACACCGCAAAGAATCGAACAATAATAATAATAATCGGGTCCGAACCATCCCATTAACCGACTCAATCATTATTTCAACTATTAAATTGAGGAGGGGGGATAGCATTGAGAATATATAGTTAAAATTTACCATTGTGGTACAATGTGAGAATGTCATCGGCGCTCCAAACGAACGTGATGCCTCCCGTAGAGTGTTTAATAGCTTACCCTCATTTTGGAACGCTCAAGGGTGAAAAGCTTTATGCCTCATTATTGGAGTATGACAGCATGAAGACCGACAAAAAAGTCAACTACGGAACATTCACTCGCCAAGTTATACGGAAATGGATTGAGTTTTTGAACAATGAGGCTATGGCGGAAGATGAGGAACCGGAAGGAAACCTAGAAGGATACCGGAGGAAGATCCTCAAGAAGATCCTAAGATCCTAGGAAGATGAAGACATGGATCAAGAGAGATAGACGGGTCTATGTATTGTTATAATTGATAATAAATCCTTATTATATATATAAAGCTTAGTTGTCTTTTAATTAATACTAAATTATTTGACCATTATATTATGATATTTAGGTTTTAAGTTAGATATTTCATGCAAAATCCATTAATAATCGGGATAAATAATAATAATACATTATGTACGACCTTAGAATATGGCTCCCCGTCGTGGAAATCAAATCAACGGTGAGAACTCCACTAAGACAGAAATCAAACAATCAAGCATCATGGAGATATAATTGTTGAGTTCCTCCGAGATGTGCGAGCAACAAGGACAACGAGTCGTGGAACAATTCCGCCACTATCGTCCACTCATATTCAATGGTCGTGATGGCGACGGCAAAAGAGAAGAATGGTTTCAATCGCTAGAAAGGATTTTTGACTTATGGGCTGCATGGAAACAAGAGTCGTGTGTCGCCTTTCCAACTCACTAAAGACGATGATCATTGGTGGGAAGGGTATTGGAGGACTAAGACCAAGGAAGAGCGGAATGATCTAACATGGGATGAGTTCAAAATGATTGTAATGGAAAAGTTTTTCCCACAATCATATTGAGACAAGAAGGAGACAAAATTCCTTAACTTTAAACAAAGAAACATGATCACATAGAGTATGAGAGACAGTTCAATCAACTAAGTCGGTTTTGCTCCACACCTAGTGGATACTGATTTGAAAAAGGCTCGAGGTTCGGGAAGGGGACTTGAGCACAATTATCGAGAATACTTGTATGCTCAAGGAGATTTGGGGTACTCGTGAGAAGGGCTCATGAGGTGGAGGCAAGTTTCTTTGGAGACGAAGAGGAGCAAAAATTGGTCATTTTACCCGAGAAAGAAAATGGGACGGGCAAAACAAAATCAAAATAAAGACTAATGGAAATGCACGCCCAACTATGCAAGCAGACAGGCCACCTTACCCAAAATGCAAGAAGAATCATTTTGGAGAATGTTTAATGACAAGGAAAATGTTTCAAGTGTAAGAAGCCAGGATATGAAGTCTCTAATTGTCCTCTTTTAAAAGAAAGTGAAAGAAGAGAACAAATATTTGGAGGTAGACCTCGAATGTATGCTATGACTCGGGAAGAAGCCGATCGAACCCGGGTACAATGTCGGGTATGCTAACCATCTCTGGAATATTTGCTCGTGTACTTTTCGACACTTGTGCCACACATTCATTTTTATCTACCAAATTTCGTGCTATATTAGGACATAAGAGTGCTAGAGTAAGTGAACCCCTTGAGGTTAGCTTGCCATCTGGAAATTCGATAACAACTGACTCAGTCAATAAGGATGTTGAAGTGAATATAGGGGGAAAATATCTTAAAGCTGATCTATACATAATTAAGATGAAGGATTTTGACATAATCTTTGGAATGAATTGGCTTAGTAGATACCAGGCAGACATTAAGTGTCACGAGAAAGAGATAATATTCAAACTGCTAGGAAATGATGAGATAAAATTTTGTGGGATTACGTCTAGGGCAGTACCATGAGTGATATCCGCAATGAAGGCAAGAAAGATGTTGAAAAAGAAAAACTGTCAAGGATATCTAGTGAGTTTTGTAGAAACGACAACCAAAGTGACACCTAATGATGTACCAATTGTACAAAAAAATTTGGATGTATTCCCAAAAGACTTGCCAGGAATTCTTCCAGATCGCCAGGCTGAATTTAGAATAGATTTGGTACCTGGAGAAGCACCTATATCTAAGGCACCCTATAGGATGGCGCCAAAGGAGTTACAAGAGTTAAAGGCGCAAATACAAGAACTTTTGGATATGGGATTCATTAGACCTAGTGTATCACCGTGGGAAGCACCAGTTCTGTTTGTAAATAAAAAAGAGGAGTCACTTAGAACGTGTATCGATTATAGAGAACTTAATCGACTCACAGTGAAGAACAAGTACCCGATACCGAGGATTGAAGACTTGTTCGATCAATTGAGAGGTGCCAAAGACTTTCTCTAAGATTGACTTGAGATCCGGATATCATCGCTAAAAATTAAAGAGAGTGATATTTCAAAAACAAAGATTTAGAACCCGATATGGACATTATGAGTTTGTAGTAATGCCATTTGGGTTAAATAATGCACCAAAGATTTCATGGACTTGATGAATAGAGTGTTTCATCCGTATCTAGACCAATTCGTCATAGTCTTTATAGATGATATACTTGTATATTCAAAGAATAGAGAGCAACATATACCGAGCACTTAAGAATAGTGCTAGAAATACTTCGCAAGGAAACGTTATATGCGGAATTCAAGAAATGCGAGGTTTGGCTAGATCGAGTGGTGTTTCTTGGACATGTAATCACCGCTCAAGGAATTGAAGTAGACCCTGTTAAAGTTGAAGCGATCAACGAATGGAGTGCACCTATGGATACGAATGAAGTTCGCAATTTTCTAGGTTTGCGTGCTATTATCGGAAATTTATTGAAGGATTCTCAAAGATAGTCGCGCTATGACTCGACGACAAGAAAAGGGGAGAAGTTCCAATGGAATGAGAAATGCGAAGAAAGCTTTTAGGAGTTGAAGTGAAGGCTAACTTCTACATCAATATTAACAATTCCCCCACCCCACTAAAGATTTTGTTATTTATAGTGATGCATCAAAACAAGGTTTGGGATGCTTGCTAATGCAACATGGTAAAGTGGTTGCCTATGCCTCAGACAACTAAAGCCACATGAGTTAAATTGTCCTACTCATGACCTGAGAGTTAGTTCTCAGAGTGCATGCATTAAAGATCTGGCGCCATTACCTATGTGGAGGGAAATGTGAAATCTTCACCGACCACAAAAGCTTAAAATATCTATTTACTCGTAAAGAGTTAAACATGAGGCAAAGAAGGTGGTTGGAATTGGTGAATGACTACGATTGCACTATTAGATATCATCCGGGTAAAGCTAATGTTGTAGCCGATGCATTAAGTCGTAAACAAAAGGAGAAATGTCAAGCTTGATATCCGAACAAGAACATCTTGTGAGAGAATTCGCCAGATGAGAATTGTTCGCCAAAAATATTTGGATCATACAACCGCAAGTGTATAGTGTAGTTTATAGAATATTGGCAAGCAAAGTCGTATTCCTCGGGATTGATATGTGAAACACTTAGGCTATAATAACATCACATTCCAATTTTATTGAAGCGAACGAATATCCAGCTTTTTTTTATAAAGATCGAAAATAACAAGAAATAAAAGAAATAAATTTGCGAACCCCACAAGTATTTTGAACAACTACAGAGCAACCTTAGGCACATAATATCAACATGTTTCTTCAATATTAAATGCAATTAAAGTTTTAAAACCAATTCATGCAATTCTATGGGTTCAACTCCTAAAATAGTTTATTCCCTCTCGGGTGGCGCATAAATAGTAGATTAATAATAATTTAGGTCTCCGATCCATCACAACTATTATTAACTCCAAAAAGATCTTTGAATTGAAATACTCCCACAAACAAAAATAGTCTCCCAATACATTACCCTATTTATGTTTGAAGTCAATTTTCATCCTGGTTAGAACTCACCTCCCAGTTATGGACTAACAAGTATGACATGCAAATTATTGGCCAAATAAAAAGCAATTAAGAATAAGCATTCAATTCATAAAATAGAAAGCATGAATTAATTAAGAAAACAAATAATCATATTTAACATGAATCCATAGTTTCGATTATGGCCCTAAGATCTCGAAAGATAAGCCAAACATTTATTACAAATTCATTGATAAATTCAAAATCAACATTATGACATCGTTTAATCACAGACAAGAGATCTAGACATAGAAAGAAAACCCCTTCTTGTCATGATGGATTCCCCTCCTAAGCCTTCGAAGCTCTTGTGCTCCCGTAGATGCGAAAAGCCTTGTGGTGTTCTTCGCGATCTAGCCTTCTTCTCTCGGAAGATCTTCAATTCTTACGTTCTGTGTAATTTGATGTGTTTTCTCTGTATGAAGTGATATATTTTCGTGCAAGCCTTGGGTCCCTTTTATAGATGCTTGGAGAGATCACTTGTAGAGTTGGAACGGGAAAAGAACTCCAAAAAATGCGTCTTAGCAGAGTCCCACACGGCCATGTGGTTTGTTGCTTAACCCTTTCCCACACGGTTGGGTGAGCTCACACGGGCTGGTGGTGTGGTGTGTTGCCCTTTCTCACACGGTTGTGTGAGTCCACACGGCCTGGCCGTGTGGTGCTGGTTCCGTCCCCTGTTTTGCCCCACTTCACACAGTTGTGTGGTTTCATAATGGTATTTTCACACGGCTGTGTGACACCATACGGTCCGGCCGTGTGAAATGTTTTTGTCCATTTTCCTCGTCATTTTGATATTCTCTTTGCATTCGTCAATCTTAGTTGGGCATTCCAACTGATATTTCTTCATTTTAAGCTCTGTTTCCTGTAAAAATTACAAGAATACGCAGTATCATGCCCTTTTAAGGAAACCAAGTAAAAACATACTAAATATGCGTGCAAATGCATTAAAATATATATCATTTTAAGCCCCAAAATGCACGTATATTTTACAAACATCAAAATCCCCCAAACTTAAAGCATTGCTCATCCTCGAGCAAATTAAGAAAAAATAAAATAAGGGGTAAAAGCGAACACCCAAGAACACTATGAACATTAAATAGCATTTAAATCCATACTCAAAGAAACCATGTAATTCATTATCAAGAAGTCATCATTCATAAACTCGGCATAATTAATACTCTCTTGGGTACTTGACATCGCGACTCACAAGTATATAGTGTATCACTCGACTCTCAAAGTGTTGGGTAGTGTTTACCCTCAAATTCAATTCAGTGAAAGTATAACTACCATAGGCTTGCAAATCGTCTAACATCTCTACCACTTTTGTGTGCACAACTTAAGAATCAAAAAGTACTTTTATTAGGTTGTAATGTAGGCTCTTTGGTAAGCTAGGGAAATTTGGATTAAGTGACTTGACTTAAGAAAATAGAATTTAAGCCTACAGACTTGCAATTCACCAACCCAATTTCATATAATACTCATTTTTTTTTTCAATTCCACCCTTATTTCTCCTTTTTCATTCTTAGGCCTTGTTGCCTTTTTTTTCTTTAGCCTCAAAATCTTATTTTTTCACAATTTTCAGAATTTTTCTTTTGCTTTGCTCGATTTTTTTCGTAGATTTTTCTTTCTTTTTCGAGCTTCATGCTTTTTTCATTCACCTGATAACGCTTCATCCCTCTTTCTTTTACCAACTTCCTCTCTTTTCATAAATTTTCACCACATCTTCCCCAAACTTATTTATTTTCTATAAGCTCAAGAAAGTTTAGGGACAAAATCATTTTGCAATTTTAAAGATAAATGTGGCTCAAAATAAAAGTTTTGGCTCAAAATCGCTTAACTAGGGAATCATGAGTTCATTGGTAGCTTTTTTTTTAGACTAAGTAGGCTAAACAAAGGTGGCCTTAAATCATTTTCAAAAATTGCACACACACATGGCTTTAATGAAGATACCGAGCAAGTTCTATCAATCATGAATGACACATTCAAGAAGAAATAAGTCCGCATAATATAAATCAGTTTAAGGCACAAAAGCTCACAGCTTATTTTTCGCAAAGATGCTCAAATACCCAATTTTCTCAATTAATGCTAAGCAAATAAATGATATCTTCCCAACAATTCATCACATTATTCCCGTAAGATGTTATCCCATTCTATAAGATGTTCATAGTAAAATCATACGGAGTCGGGCATTTAAAAACTTAACTAAAATCACACACAAAGTGAATTAAATGTGCTAAAGCGGAAACGTGCTAATACAATAAAACAAAAACTAAACAAAAAAACACGAAATTAATTATTTTTTTCCAAAATATTAATGCAAATTACTCTACATGCAATCCTAAATGCAATGCAAAATGCAGAAAGTACTAAATTACGCATTCTTGACAACCTCTCCAAACTTAAAATATACTTCGTCCCGAACATATGAGGAAATTATCAAAAGAAAGAGGAATGAGTAATAAGTAATTACATGGATCAATTGTGGTGGTGGAGGTGGATGGTAGTGGCCCCAAGCGATATGCCATCGTCCATACGAGACATCATCTCGTACATATGTTGTTGTTCTTCTGGGTGATAGCATCGAATCGCCGTGAGTACTCCTGGTGGTACTCATGAGTCGTAGTCAATTGATATGTGTCATCTATCAATCTACCCTCATCGCCTTCCACCCTTTCGAGCCTATAACTCATAGTTAGTGGTCTGATTACCCTCTTGTCTAGAGGATTCTCGCTCATCACGCTCTTCTTGAGCAAAGACTCCCCATGTTCCTCTCTAAGCAACCAATTACCCCTATTTCTAATGGATGTTGCTTCGGGTTAGGAAGCTTAACTATTGTTCTATCTCGCTTGATTGAGCCAAGAATCACGCCCATCAAAATTTATCATTTTCATAGCAGCTTAGAACATTCATATCAATCAATTTAGGCCCCGCGCCTCCTCATACCCCTCCAAGTTAATATTGAAATATTCGGCAATAGGGGTAATCATCCCCCAATGCAAATTCCACACCTCTCGATTTTCTTATCTTATCGAATTGTCGGGCTATATCATCGCACCTGGCGTTTGGCTCCCGATGCCATACACCGGATGATGAATAATTCGCCTACCCTCAATGCCCATCTACTCTTCTCCCTCGCAAAAATTGTTTCACTAGAGTCACCAACATATCCAACACTGGTTTTCAATGCTGACGCCTTTTGGTACTGGCGTGTAGATTCATTTTCCAGATTATCTTTCTCCAAAACCTATCCTTATTAAATTCATCGTGCTCCTCAACCCCATGTTTGAGTTTGGTGTATTTCATTTAATTCATCAATACTTAGTTCCCTCGGCTCATTCCCGAATAAAACCTAATTCCCACCAAGTTTCGTTTCGAACCACCAATTCAAAGCTACTCAAAAATTCAAGTGTGATAATCGAATAAGTGGCCCAATGCCCATTCAAAAATTCATGCCAATCAATTCTACCACACAAAGCTCTAAAATCCTCCAATAAACCTAAATTAGTAAGAGTAGTTCATCAGATACCTTGTATTAAACCATGGACGAAAGTAGAGTATCGTCCATCTAGCCCTTGTGTTTCATTTGGCAAGATTATATTTGAGGCTTCGGGATCCCGGGTCGAACATTAGTTTAGGCTCAGTTTGGGCTCCTGAGTCGGCTCCTTCATTCTTCTTGTATTTCTCAATGTTCCTCTTTCATCCCTAGAAGCCATGAATTTCAAAATTTTGAAGCAAAAAAAAAATCAAATTTTGAGTTTTGAGGTGCCCCAAATTTGGTGTAGAACTTGGAAAAATTTGTAATCTTTTGGTGGTGGGTTTCTTGAGAGGATGAAGGATTTGTGTTTTTGGTTTAAAATTTATGGTGTATTTGGAGAGATTTGGAGAAGAGTTTGGGAATTTAGGGAGAAAATTTTCATGTATTAGGGTTTGTGTATGAGAAAGTGGGAGAAAAAGTGAGATTTTTAAGCGGTAAAATAGGGGAGTTTGTGTTCGCCCATTTTTTTTTTTGCCACACGGCCGTGTGATGCCACACGGGCTGGCCATGTGGCCCTGGGTGCTGCGGTCCGCGCGCCCTTTATTGGCCTTTGTCCACACGGTTGTGTGGTGCCACACGCCAGCCGTGTGGTGTTGGGGCAATGCATCCCCTCGCACGGCCTGGTCGTGTGGTCTCACACGCCCATGTGGGATTTTTTTCGTACTTTTTTTTCTTTTTCTTCGATAACCTGGAGTTTTCCGTGACGCCTCCTACACAACAATTCAAGAAAACTAAACAAAACTAAAAATTAAGTTAATAGAAAGAAAAATAAAAATAAAAATTGAAATTAAAATTAAAATTAAAATTGAAGGCAAAAAAAAAAAAAAAACGAAAATAGGAAATAAGTTGGGTTGCATCCCATAAAGTGCTAAGTTTTACGTCTTGACCGACTTCGCATTTCTATTCACTTTCGCTAAACCGTAATTTGAAATATGTGAACCTCAATGTCATCCATCGACAAATGGCGTTGTATTGTTCTCGCGATTCACTCAAGATCACTTGGGAATTTGCCGTTTTGATGCTGGCCTCCCACAGCAGATGCGATCTGGGCTACTTGTGTTTGCAGAGATTTTGTGGTAGGGCTTCCACCATCAGTCAAGGGAAACAAGGATGTTTGGGTTGTAGTAGATCGTTTAACAAAGTCAGCTCATTTCTTACCGTTAAGATGACGTTCAATATGGAGCGATATGCACAAATTTATATTGAGGAGATAGTGAGACTTCTTAGAGTTCCCGTGTCAATTGTCGGACAGAGATACGCGTTTTACTTCTAAGTTTTGGAAAAGTCTACAAAGTGCATTGGGAACAAAGCTAAACTTTAGTACGGCTTATCACCCACAAACCTATGGACAGTCTGAAAGGACTATACAAATATTGGAAGATATGTTGAGAACATGTGTGCTCGACTTTGGAAGTAATTGGGAAACATTATTACCCTTAGTAGAATTTGCTTATAACAACAGCTATCAGCGACAATTGGGATGGCTCCATATGAGGCGTTGTATGAAAGAAAGTGTAGATCACCATTAGATTGGAGCGAAGTTGGTGAAAGAAAAATTTTGGGACCTGAATTAATTCGGCAAAGTGTTGAGAAGATAGCTATGATACAAGATCGAATAAAGATGGCTCAAGATAGACAAAAGTCATATCTTGATAGATTTGGAGAAAAACATATACAGTTTGACGAAGGAGAAAAGTATTTCGAAAGTAGCTCCTATCAAAGGTATTATTCGATTTGGCAAAAGGAAAAGTTGAAACCAAGATATATCGGACCATTTGAAATCCTTACACGAGTTGGAGATTTAGCTTATCACCTAGCATTACCACCGAGTCTATCAAGTGTGCACAATGTTTTTCACGCCTCTATGCTACGAATGTATGTTCATGATCCACATCACATCGTGAAATATAAGGATTTAACAATCAACAATGACTTAACTTACGAGGAAGCACTTGAAGCTATTTTGGAATGCAAGATTCACCATTTGAGAAATAAAGATATTGCTCCGATCAAAGTACGTGGAGACGCTCATGGCGTAAATGAAGCTACTTGGGAGCGTGAAGAGGAGATTCGTGTGTCAAGTACCCAAGTTTTGCAATTCCAGGTAAGATATCGAATTTCAAGGACGAAATTATATTTAAGGAGAGAAGAATGCGATAACCATTAATAAGTAGGGGTTATTTTAGGGGACTTAGGGGTTAGATATTTTAGGGGCTAATTTAGGTTTAGGGGTTTAGGGGTTAGAATTAACTAGTATAAATATGCATAATTTCATACACAATTTTACACCACATTTCTAATAATTATAAGGTATAGATATTTTTCTACTTCAAGTTTCATATATATATATATATATATTCACAATTCACAAGTCCTCTTTCAATATTTTTCACAAATTCTTTCATTAATTAGTTTGATTTAATAAAATCACATATTAATTATAATTTTATTTAATGTAGAAAACGAAGGGGTCGAGGATTAGGACTTTTACTGTTCATTTTTCTACATCCAATATCCGTGATTATTAAGGTATGGATTTTTATAGTATTTGTCGTTATTAATGTTCCATGATTATACTTCATTCATTGCAATATATGTCAAGAGGAAATAAATTTATATAAGCTAGGGGCCATGAAAAAGGTCCGAGATCAAACGTATCTTCGGGGTGAACCCGCAATGCTATATGCAGAATCGCCAATCGTGAGAAAAAAGAAGAAATTAATAAATTTATTGTTGTAATTATGTGAATGCTTTTCATGTTATATTAAATATTGACATATATCCCTACCGAGCGAGATGAAGCTCACCCTATTATTATCATGACTTTCGGTTGAGGAATCCTATGAAGATATGTTGTTGTGGATGGTGGAATAAATCATGTTACATTTATATTTGAAATAATTATGATCGGACTAAATTTTGGATTTATGTCTTTAATTTTTCCATTTATGCTTGGAATAATTGTTGGATATTTAATTTGGAAGATGTATTATTATTATTATTATTATTATTATTATCATCATCATTATATTTTTTTCCTTAAGAATTAAATATTCTAAATCAACTTTTTGATAATTATTGGGATCACTTTAATTTATAAATTTGTGTTTTCTTAATAATATTTTTAGAGTACTTTAATTTCATAAAATCGGGTCGCGTTAAAAAACTCGCTCTCAACCGCCACCAATTCACCGACTTGAGAAGACAAGTTGGACATTACGGTTCCAGTGTTATGTTTGCATACAACTTTCCACAAAGTTGGTGTGCTTTCAACAACCTTGAATTCTCGTTTCACCTAACGCACATGGTAATCTTTAACTCGCACTTTGCACATGTTTTTTATTTGTGAAAATCATTCCCGTACACAACACACCGCCTCAAAGTCATAGAATTGTACATACGGAGGAATACCAACAGAGTCACTGCATACATACCTTGATTCAAGAATGAAATTCCGTAACTAATCCCATAATTACCACGGGACTGTTACGATTATTTGTCATCAAACGAGTGGGTTGTTGTGTCACGCCCCAAACGGGATGCGACGACGATCTACAACTCGAAATACAAATAACCAAATAGTCTGCGAATATCAACGAGAACCCAATGAAGCAGAGTCAAATTAGCAAATGAAATAAAATAACAAGTACATCTTACGACCTCTACAACATCCACAATCCACATTACATCCTCGAAAATCAACCAACGATAACAACTTAAAAGTCAAAGGGTCCTACGCCCTTCGATTTAAAACCTAATAAAAAGAAAATGAAATAGTCCAACAAAGAATCAAAAGAAATGAGTCCATCAATAACAATAAGAAGTAGTAAATCCAACAAGCGAGTACAAGGGCTCAATCCAAGGCCGTTCAAAGATCTTCAACGAAGTCCTCATCTAAAGGTTAGAAAACAGTGGGGATGAGGCAAAATCTCAGCCGGATGGGGTAATCGTGTGCAAGTGTGGCGATATATAGTTAATGCGAGAAAACAGTTATATGAAAACGCGTGAGTATGATGCATGAATTCAAGTAATATACTTATATAGTTCAAGAAAATGCGATTCGGGTCACACAGGCACTATGTGATTCAATCGAGACAGTAGGATTGCGTACGGAAATGTAACGCCAATCCCATGCAAGTAGATAATGGTTGCGTCACGATTTGTAGCGCCAACCAATGCAAAACAAGTAGCGATTTAACGTCGGATTTGTAGCGCCAACCAAATGGGCCCGATAACTCCCATCGTGTGGATCGGGACAATGATTCCTTCGTTCTTCCTTGTAACTCCCGAGCAAGATGGTCCAAGACCACACCTTATCGCTCCATAGCAAAGACAAATCCACATTGAGCTAGCTAGGCCCTGATTGTCATAATCATGATTATACCTCAAGTACTATGACCCGCTTCCTTGGACAAACTCCGTCCCTCGGTTGGGATTAGGGCGATGGGGCCTAAGAGTGGAATAGCGAAGCTGCCTTGTTCCATCCCCCGACATATCCATTCCGACCGTGAGCTCGACACACCAAGTTGACTCAGCAGAAAGTAAATCAAGTACAGTAGTCAACCAGCAATGAGTATTATTGATTCAGGAAGCGATTCAGAAAATTTTTGAAAAACGCGAGTAGCAATTATGGCGTTGGTGGAGTTTTTGGATGAAGATAATTATCGTAAGGATAAGCAACCTTCGATATCTTGAAAGATTAGGTGGAACATAAGTCCCAAGTTATAGATTCAAAATCGCAAGACGAGGAAGGGCAAGCGCTCCGCGATCGGGTATTAATCGGTCAAATTGATCCGATAAGTCAAGGTCTTAGGGAAAATAAAATACTTTAATTAAATCTCCAAGTCGGAGGGTCCAGGGCTATTTTAGTAAAATAGAATAATTTGAGTTAGGTCCTTTATAAAAGAAAAATTCCAATTTAGCCCCGTTTTGTAAAAACCAACACTTTTGGGGTTAAAAATTGAATGAATAAATATCCCGACCTTGAAAAATTATGTGGTCAGTTCCTAAATCCTCCAAATTGTCCAGAGATTCAGGTTTTTAAAGTTTTGAGGTCGAGTTTTTATAAAATTCTCACATTGGCCCCAAATTTGTAAAAATTGTCATTTCGGACCTTAAGTTTAAAATATTCTAACACACAAACCGGAAGGGCTTTTAATGTGAGTCCAGTTGGAAAATGTCACTAAGGTTGGTAGGATATTGGGACAAAAGCAGTTTTTAAAAGAAATAAGTGTAGGTCCTTTAACTTTTGAAAATATCATTTTTGTCCCATTTTGAAATAATTGCCTTTAAGGCTTTTAGGGGTCCAATTGTTATGAAATTTGAACCTTGGGTCCAAAATATAATTAAGTTATAGTTAAGTTAGTATTTCCAGGTACATGGGCTGCATAAGTCCTGGAAATTTCATTTGGGTCCTCAAGTTTAGTATTTTACACATTAGTCCCTCAATTTTAGAAAATTTACTTTCCAAGCCCTAAACACTTGAATTTTTGGAATACATTTAAATATGTCATTTCCAGTACCTTAAGAATAAAATTTCAAAATTTAAAGTTAAGGTCTGGTACAGTTTTGAAATTTGCAATGTAGCCCTTAAACTTTCAAAATTTTACAATCTAGTCCTTGTGTTTTTAAAGGTTGATTTTATTTATCTTAAAACTCTTAAAACTTTATTAAAATGTCCAAAAGTCATTTTTGAACCTGAGTACAGTCCCAAAATTCGAAATTTGCAGAGGGTCATTTAACTTTTATTTTCTTGCAATTTAGTCCACCAACTTTCCATTTTTACATTTTTAAGTCCAAAATTGAAATTTAATCAATTATCTTTCGACTTGTCCAGGTTATAAGTCATCCAAAACATGAATTTTAAAGATCATACACATGCATATCCAATACATACAAGAATTCATTAAATAAAATATTAAATTGCGCACATGCATGCACCTAAAATTCAATAAATAAAGCAATTTTGAAAGAAACTCTTGAGAATCTTCATGATTTGATTCATAAAATTGACATGCAATACATAGATTATATATCTCAAGGCTCATAATTAAAAATGTAAAAATGAAACAGTACTGTTTTTTTTTTTTTTTTTTTTTGTTTGTTGTTTTCTTTTCCTAAGCAGCTATAAGACTCTTTTATACATGAAATTAATTTACATTTCAAGATTTGTGGTCCATTATCAAGTTTCGGCAAGTTGTCGATGTCTATGTCTTTGCCCCTTCGATTAAGACTAACAAACAAATCATAGGTTTTTTCTCCTCTTTTTTGGTACCACTTCTTTGAACTTGTTTTTCAATTTGTTTTGTTCTTATATTTAATATTCTCTTAAATTTTGTAGTTTGACTCATCATTTCAATTTTCAAATTCTGAAATGGAGGGGGCAACGAAGTGGGATCCTGTTGGTGGGAAAACATCAGATGGATCAAAGCAGATATTTGGCCGAAAAAAGCTCCTCAACCAACGACCAAGTGACGCTCCAGTAATATCTACACTTCAGACACAGCTTGAGCAGGCTAGAGCCAGAATCAATGAACTTGAAACTGACCACCGATCCTCAAAAAAGAAACTCGAGCAATTCTTGCAAAAACTCAGTGAGAAAAGGGCTGAATGGAGGAGCAGAGAACATGAAAAAATCCGTGCAATTATAGATGATATGAAAGCTGAATTAAACAGAGAGAAGAAAAATCGTCAAAAACTGGAGATCGTGAATTCTAAGCTGGTCAATGAGTTGGCTGACGCCAAAACATCACTCAAACGCTATCTTCAGGAATACAATAAAGAAAGGAAAGCCCGAGAACTAATAGAGGAGGTCTGTGAGGAACTAGCTCAAGAAATCGGGGAAGACAAGGCTGAAGTGGATAAACTGAAACGAGAATCAATGAAACTCTGGGAGGAAGTTGAAGATGAGAGGAAGATGTTGCAAATGGCTGAGGTTTGGCGTGAAGAACGAGTGCAAATGAAGTTAGTCGATGCCAAGGTGATGCTCGAAGAGAAATACTCACAGATGAACAGGATTATAACAGATCTCGAGGCTTTTCTGAATTCTAGAGGGATGTCGTCAGATTTAGAGGACATGAAGAAAGCAAAGTTTCTTCAGGAAGTGGCCGCCTCTGTTAACATTCAAGATATTAGGGAAATAATGTACGAGCCACCAAATCCCGATGATATATTTTCCGTCTTTGAAGACATTAATAATTCTGGTGAATCAAACGAGAGGGAGGTCGAACCGTGTACTGGACACAGTCCTGCCAGCCATGACTCCAAAATTCACACAGTGACTCCTCAAGTAAAACTGCTTAACAAAGACGGTGCTAAAGTGTATATGGATAAGAGTGGTGAAACCGAAGAAGATGGTAGCGAGTGGGAAACTGTGAGCCATCCCGAGGATCAGGGCTCAAGTTATTCGCCAGATGGAAGTGATCCTTCTGTCAACCCAAGTTTTCGGGTCAGCAATGTTTCGAGAGAATGGGAAAGAGAAGTAAAAATTAATTTAGAACATACTTGGAAAATATCGCCATTTTATTTCGCCACCCGAAACTACTGCAAAACTATCGCCACCCGAAACTTCATCGGAAACCATTGTCATTATCGCCGGAAACCGCTGTGTGTGTGTGTTTGTTGGGTGTGTGTGCGTGCTTGATGTGTGTGTGTTTGTGTGTGTTAGTGTTTGCTGGGGTGAGGGGATGAGTGACAGAGTGAGAGGAGAGTGTTGAGAGGGGTGTGTTTGCGTATGTGTTTGGGTGTATTTATATAACTTGGGGGAGGGTTTTTTTTTTTATTTTCAACGATTGGCGCACTTGCAAGATGCGCCAGGCAGTCAACGTTGCCATTCTCTCAGAATCCGTGTTGTCATGCGCCAGGTCATTTTTATTTTTTTAAATTTAAATCTTCGAGCGCAGGTTTCTTCTGCGCCAGCCTTCCGAATTTAATAAAAAAAACAAAGGCTAGTCTCCTGTCAGATGGTCTGACGGATCGAATTTGTCAGACAAAGCCCCAACAACCGACCCGATCCACACCCAACCCGACCAAAAAAAGAAAAATTAAGCAAATTTGGGTCTCTATTCATCTTCCCGCTCGTCTCTTGCCCTATCCCATCTTTCCTCCAACAATCTCACATGTCGTCATCTCCATCTTAATATTTATCTGATCACCAACTTTTCATTTTAATTCTATAAATTCTTGTATCGTTGGCTACCCAAGTCAGATATATCGAGTAGCCCCAACTAAAATTTTCTATTTAAATCAGATCAGGGCAATAAGAACTGATAAGCAAAATAAGTGTGATATAAAAATTACTTTATGATAGCTAAGTACCTAAGTATTTATAGTACTACTTAGTTCATATATGACATAACAACGACTAGTTTTGTACATTCAAGTCATGTCATTCATGATTCACGAAGAAGAAAGTCTAGATAAAGTTTCAGAGGACTATTAATACTTTTTAGGGAAACTACTACTACTTGTTGGAATGACTGCTAATACTTTTTTGTGGGAAAACTAATATGTTTTAGGGGGCAACATAAATATTTTTCGGTGACAACTAATAATGCAGGGAGATCGAACTAATACTTTTATGGAGAAATACTAATACATTTAATAAGAAAAACTAATACTTTGCGGGAGCAATACTAAAATACTCTCCAGAAACTACTAATACTTTTTCGAAAACTACTAATATTTTTCCGAGGGACAACTAATACATTTCGGAGAAAAAGTTAATTATATTCAGGAAACTACTAAAATACTCCCTGGGAACTACTAATACTTTTTCTATGAACTACTAATACTTTTTTAAGGGATCGCTAATACATTTCGTGAGTATATTCAGGAGAAATACTAAAATACTTCTCTGTGAGAACTACTAATACATTTCGAAGAATCTAATACTTTTCGTATGAAGGGCAATATCTTGGTGGTCGCGAAAACTATTAAAACACCACCTGTAATATTACGGAAATACCACCGGATCGCGGCGTTCGGTCGTCTAACAAGTTAGACCCATTGAAACGATCGGCGGTGTTTTTGTCAAAAACAAATATTCTCAGCGCAGATCAAGAGCGCCGACCATAGCCCCCAGCACGCCTGTGTGTGTGCCACCGAGTAATTTTACAATGCATAAACTGTTTACCATATTTCAACGATTTCACTTGAAATTTACCATATTAGAACAAATTGCCCCTTATCTCTACATCAACGTTATTTTCAAATCTTATTTATGCGGAAACCCCGAAAAACAAACCATAGTTGTCAGATCACCGACAAAATACCCTATCCTTAAGCGACATTAGTGATTAAAATAATACTCGCGGTGACGGTAAATAAAACTTTTACCAGTCCCCACCATTGGCTCCTCCGTGAAACGTCGTCGTCCAGATACCATGAACCCATACGTCGTCGTTGTCCTCTTCAATAAACAAAATCCAAGATTTGATCTTTTGAGGTAATAGGAAACGTTGACCGTACAAATCGACGCACATACACCGTATACTTACCCAGCGCTCTGAAAAGAGATCGCAGGTCCCCCACTCCTCTCAAGTCTCAACCCAGGACTCCAATTTTCAAACCCCTCAAAAACACACACGACCTCGCACTTGTACCAAAATTAGGCAAAAATCTGCATGTTATGGACGAGCGTATACCATCAAAACCATGAAAATAACCGTAGAAAGAAGTAGTGCCCAAGAAATCCAGCATCGAAGAGCCACTCTGAGCCCTCTACCACCATCAGATCTTTCTAACAAGCCCACTTTCCGACGACGAAAAACCAAGACTTCAGGCGCCGGTGTCCGCTTAAAGAGGAGCAGCAGCCCTGAGACCCCTTTACTGAGATGGAAGTTTTATGAGGAGGAGAAGTCTTCCTGTGAAGTTGGCCGGAAATGTGGAGGAGATTAAAGCCATTGGTTTCCGCCAGGAAGCTCGGTGCCGGAATCTGGCGGCTGCATTCGCCGGAGTTTCAAACTAATGGTTGCAACACGTTAGGTCTTCAGGTAGAATTTATTATAGTTATTGTATTTGGCGTTGCGGATTTGCATTCCTTTCTGGAGAATAATAGTATTATCTTTTCGTGAATGAAACTTAGCTTTGTTATTTTTCTTTATCAATACTATTATTATAATTTTTTGGGTGTTGGGGCTTTTGAATTGCAATAATCGTTGTATGCTTGTGTTGTATTTTAATTTAGAAGAGAAAGACTAGAGAGGCAAGAAATGATTTTTAATTGCAGGGGTTTCTGTAATTAGATCGTTTTCTTCATTTAAATCTAGTGGTCCACTGGAGAAGTAAGTACTATGAGAGTATGATTTTTAATTTTTGTTTTTGAAATTGCATTCAATTGAATACATTTATTTGAAGTTTGTGATAATGGAACTATGGGGGACCATATTCGTTTTCAAATTTTATTTTGTTCATACGGCATCTGTATAAACAACAGTTCTCATGATTTTGAGGCTGCTATTACGTATGGTTTAATAGACCACTAATGGCTGGTTTGCCAATATCAAGGAAATCTCATTCGTAATATCTTTTGTTCTTTGATTATTACCTGCAGTCTGGAGTTGGACATCTTGGGACTTCAATACATGGTTATCATGTAGACAGAATACATAGTTCTCCAGCAAAAAATCTGGTACACAGCCCACATTTCGTGTCTGTTCGAAATAATGGGCTCCAGCACAAGGTATATATTTTTTTAAGGTGTTTGTTTCCCCATTGAGCTTTTTATTGGGTTTGGTTGTCGCTTAATGGGGATTACAATGAGCTCTCATTAAGCTAATCGAAAACTGATGTTGTAAAGTGTAATTGGTCCTGCAATGATAACCCAAATTTTAAACCAAACAGTACTGTTTTTTCTTTTTTTTTTTTTTTTTTGTTTGTTGTTTTCTTTTCCTAAGCAGCTATAAGACTCTTTTATACATGAAATTAATTTACATTTCAAGATTTGTGGTCCATTATCAAGTTTCGGCAAGTTGTCGATGTCTATGTCTTTGCCCCTTCGATTAAGACTAACAAACAAATCATAGGTTTTTTCTCCTCTTTTTTGGTACCACTTCTTTGAACTTGTTTTTCAATTTGTTTTGTTCTTATATTTAATATTCTCTTAAATTTTGTAGTTTGACTCATCATTTCAATTTTCAAATTCTGAAATGGAGGGGGCAACGAAGTGGATCCTGTTGGTGGGAAAACATCAGATGGATCAAAGCAGATATTTGGCGAAAAAAAGCTCCTCAACCAACGACCAAGTGACGCTCCAGTAATAATATCTACACTTCAGACACAGCTTGAGCAGGCTAGAGCCAGAATCAATGAACTTGAAACTGACCACCGATCCTCAAAAAAGAAACTCGAGCAATTCTTGCAAAAACTCAGTGAGAAAAGGGCTGAATGGAGGAGCAGAGAACATGAAAAATCCGTGCAATTATAGATGATATGAAAGCTGAATTAAACAGAGAGAAGAAAAATCGTCAAAAACTGGAGATCGTGAATTCTAAGCTGGTCAATGAGTTGGCTGACGCCAAAACATCACTCAAACGCTATCTTCAGGAATACGATAAAGAAAGGAAAGCCCGAGAACTAATAGAGGAGGTCTGTGAGGAACTAGCTCAAGAAATCGGGGAAGACAAGGCTGAAGTGGATAAACTGAAACGAGAATCAATGAAACTCTGGGAGGAAGTTGAAGATGAGAGGAAGATGTTGCAAATGGCTGAGGTTTGGCGTGAAGAACGAGTGCAAATGAAGTTAGTCGATGCCAAGGTGATGCTCGAAGAGAAATACTCACAGATGAACAGGATTATAACAGATCTCGAGGCTTTTCTGAATTCTAGAGGGATGTCGTCAGATTTAGAGGACATGAAGAAAGCAAAGTTTCTTCAGGAAGTGGCCGCCTCTGTTAACATTCAATATATTAGGGAAATAATGTACGAGCCACCAAATCCCGATGATATATTTTCCGTCTTTGAAGACATTAATAATTCTGGTGAATCAAACGAGAGGGAGGTCGAACCGTGTACTGGACACAGTCCTGCCAGCCATGACTCCAAAATTCACACAGTGACTCCTCAAGTAAAACTGCTTAACAAAGACGGTGCTAAAGTGTATATGGATAAGAGTGGTGAAACCGAAGAAGATGGTAGCGAGTGGGAAACTGTGAGCCATCCCGAGGATCAGGGCTCAAGTTATTCGCCAGATGGAAGTGATCCTTCTGTCAACCCAAGTTTTCGGGTCAGCAATGTTTCGAGAGAATGGGAAAGAAATGGTGGGAAGGAGACGCCAATCATGGAAATTAGTGAAGTCGGTTCGATCCAACCGTCACGGTTGAAAAAGACAGTGTACTTATCTAATGGCCGTAAGTACAAGATTGTATTAGGTGAGGGTGTAAATAGGAGAGTTTCAAATGGAAGACTATCTAATGGTGCTGTCATGTCCCCAGAATGTGGTTCTGGAAAAAGTGGACAATGGAGCTCACCTGACTCGGGGAATATTCCACATAAAACTCAAGGGATGAAAGGGTGCATTGAATGGCCACTTAGTGCACACAAGAGTAGTTTGAAGTCCCGACTTTTGGAAGCGAGGATGGAAAGTCAAAAGGTCCAGTTGCGCCAGGTTTTGAAGCACAAGATTTAGAAATGCTATAACAAATCTGGTTCCTTCTTAAACTTATTATTTAGATGGTTCTCGTTCTGTCCACTGAATCTACTGAAATATCATGATAAATCATAATTACAAAGTGGACAGGGTGTTGTAAGTGCATCATCATCCGGAGTCTTTTAAGTATTGGTGCTGAAAAAGCTATAGCTTATTTATTTGTGGTTCAAGCGGATCAGCAGCGATGGCCAGCCCAGCAAATGATGTTTTGTTATAAGTTTCAATATAATGTGTTAGTTATATCCGGGAAGAGCCGATTGGTTATACATGTGAAAACATTATTTGTAATTCAGTTTAGTTTGTATGCAAATGTGAGAAATGACATATATGCTATATATCATCAGCACAGACTCTATACTAATAAGCATGTTGGTTTGGAAACTCGTTATTAGTGAATTAAGAAAAATGTTATATAGTTTGGTGGCTAATCCTTATCAAGATTAGAAGAGATGACAAGATTTGATGGCTGCCCGTATATTTCTTCAATCAAGTTTGTGGGTTATTAATCTTTTCTTATAAACTGGCAAACATGTTAAGTCTAAAAATTCTCAACTCAATCAAATTAAAGGAGTCAGGATCTGCCGTTGGATTTCTCTATTTCAACACACTACTACATCAATTTTGTACACATGGCATCCATGTAATTTATTGGAATATGAAACAAAGAATGGAGTATAGATCAAATGATAGTTTGCTTCTAATATGGCTTCATGTACGACTCATGATTACATTAAATATTTGTTGAGCAAGTTGAGTTACTACAAATTAACCGACAAACCATAACTTTTTCGAGAGAAAATATAAAATAATTCCTGGAGTTTATTCAGTTAAAAGTGTAGTCAAAGTTGGGCTGTAGCCTGTAGCATCATGACATGAGTAAACCAATGTAGCAGAGCTCTTGCATGCACTGGCAGTGCTGCATGTTGGGGCAGGCGCTGGAAAATCTGCAACACAACTTAAGCTACATTTAAAAGTGGACATGAAATGGCTTTTAGCATTATTGTTTTACCATCAGTTCGAAGCTACATTTTGCAACATGGTAGTTTCTGAGATTGACACGTTGACTTTATGCTCAAGCCATAAAAGTTAACGAGTTTTTCAAGACAACGTACAAATTGAAATGATTGGTACTTAAAGCTTAATTTGCATAGTAAGAAAATTAGTAGAAGCAACTTAATAACGGCAAGGGTACCGTTATTGCTTCATAATTGGGCATATTCTACACTAGACTAAGACTTGTATAAAATGGATACAGATAAAATGAAAGTTGTCTATAGTTTATAGCAGTTTATTATATTTATTAACAGCAAACATTGATTACAGATCCACACACTTGTACAATGTAACAGCAAGAGTCATTTGAGAAGTCAAAGCACCTTTTGATCACTATATATATCGCTAAATAGATCTTTCCAGTGGGTTAGAAATCAATTCACACACTCCTCAAGTCAAAATTATAGGCTCATGGGTAATTTAATATGAGTTGAGCCTCATGCTTACATTATAAACTGACTTTTTTGGAACTTTGTGTAGCAAGATATTTCAGATAGGTACATGAACTTGAGAAAAGGATTAATAAATGGAGACATTATCCTTGTAAAGGTCTCTAGCAGTTTATGCGAAGAAAATAGGCAAGAAAGCATCAATCTCCACATATATCCTTTTGGAATAGGCCACAATCTATCTATCTATCTATCTATCTATCTATCTATCTATCTATCTATCTATCTATCTATCTATCTATATCTATATCTATATATATCTATACTATCTTAAAATTATGAATGTTTCTTAGAATATTTGATTTGACAAAAATATCCATTTGACATGGTAAAATTTAGGGGCAACTAAGTAATTGGATATTTATTTGGCTTCTATTTGTTCCATTACAAGAGAAGTGACCTTTTATATTCTATACATCAAAAGTAATATTCTTTTATCTATAACTCTTAAAATATTAAGAATATTGAAATAATATTAGTTTCATATTAAACTACAATTCGAGAGCTTTCTAATCATATGTTATAAGCATATATAAGGATCTCACATGAGAAATTTTCAACATTATAAAGTTCAGCACTATGTAGAATTAAGAATTTATGTTTTTTATAGTTTGGTTATTTATTTAAACTTTTCTAAAATGTTAATTTATACCAATTTTTTAAAAATATATTTTTAATCATAACACTAAGAATACTTTAAATTTCTTATAAAACCATTTTCAAATTAAATTTGGTTTCAATAAATCGTCAACCATATGTTCTAAACATATCGTTATAGAAGAGAATTGTAATTGTTTAAAGTTTAGCATGATGAGAAATTGTATATTTCTTATATTCTTTTGAGTTTTTCAATAATTAAATATATCTATTATAATTTATAAGAAACATATCAAAATACAATAGACATGATAAGAAAGAATAAAATAAAAATATTTTAGTGGTTTTGATATTAAATAAAAAGTAGAGAATATACATAATTCCTCCATGGTCGGAAAACTCCTCAATGAGTAATATGTAATTTTAAAAATTAATTTTATTTATGGTTGTTAAATAAATAATGTTGAAAACAAGAGAGTTTCTTATTTTATTTTTATTTACATCCCAAGCATATTTTGTTTTAATTAGCCATATCAAGAAAATAAAAATTCTAAAATAAAAGGAATGAGATTAACATGAAAAAAAGAGAATAAGAACCAAAACAAGTTTGTCGCAACAAAAAATTTACCTTTTAAATTCTAACTTTATGTGTTATTATGACTTTTATTTAATTTTTATATCTTACATTATAAGTTTTAGTTTCTAATTTACTATTTTTTTGATTATGTTATGATTTCAATCTTTTAATTATTTTATTTCCTATAAAATAAAAGAACAAGTGCAAAAACATATTAATAATTGTGTATAAATATATTTATATAAAAATCATCAGAAAACTTAATAAAAAAATCCATATGTATTAAATTGACATTTATGATAAAGCCTGAATGTCGTTTGAAACTTACACCCTTAAAAAGTTATAACTTTAAAATATCAGTATGATATATATTTATAATAAAAACATGTATCAAAATAATTAAATTTTAATGAAATGATGTGAAAAAGTGAAACATAAGCTAAAATCGGATTAAGTCTAAAAGATCATATATGATACGCAAACGAAAAAAAAACTCATTTAACATATACAAAGTTAACATTTGTTGAGAAATTAATATATTACTTAAATTATATGTTAATTCAAATACTAATATAACATTCATAACAAACTAAGTAAATTAAATAATTTCAACAAATTAAAGTGAAAAATAAGAATAAAATATATTTCAAAAGAAATGGTTATATTTGACATTAATGAGTTGACACTGGCCAAAATAATTTTAAGGGTCAATTTCATATATATAGATAGTTCAAGATTAAACGAAATGAAACATATTACAAAAAAGTTGAAAGAATAAAACTAAATAGTTAGAAAAAAATGTGTGTGTCATAGCTGGAAATTCTAAAAAAAATTAAATGGCTTTCATAATATGTATAATTTGACATTTTGGGAAAAATATCAGTTCATTATAAAATTACACCTTTATAACTTATAAAGATTCAAGAACAAAAATTATTATTATAAAATTCGGTATAAATTATTCTTATTTTTATAAAATAAAATATTATGAAAAATTTGAAACTAGAATCAGAAATGGAAAGTCACTGTATGTATGTGAAATTGTATTAAAATAAATAAATGAAATAAACTTATTTAATATGAAATAATTTGATATCTATGTCAAAGTTTAATATTTCTTAAATTACTGTGTTAAACCATACAAAAACAAATTAGGTGAAGTGACCATGATTGGTGCTAAGTAATATGAATTCTCCTAGGCATAAGAGAATAGATAAGGGGTTTTTTACAACTTGATATCTAAACTTTTGGCAACTATATTTCTTATTTGATAAAAAATTTAATAAAAACTTCAAATAATGATTAAAGTACTGTAAACCTTTTTCGCAATAAATGCACTACAAATGGATTGATAATTATATTTTATAATAAATAATATGATTTTGTAAACGAGATTAAAAGAGATCAATTTTAAATGTACATTTTCTTCAAACAAATATAGATTAGTTTTAATATACTAAGAATAATTGATATTTTCTTGACTATACGTCTTACAAAATTCACTAACTATGTAAATTTTAATATTGACCAAAAGAGTCAAACTCAATTGCAAATACAAACTCTAATAGCATAACATATCTTTCTAAAATCTTATGAAATTTAAAAAACTAAATTAGTTTTTAGTTTATTATACAACTTTTAAAACCTTAAATGTTTGCAATAATTTTCAAACATAAAAATTAATTAGTATTATATTTAATTATTAAAGAGTGACGATGAAAATTGTTAGCTTATTATTCTTTCATAAAGTTATCTTTGGTTTTATTATTTATTAAGTGAAGTTATTTTGTGTGCAATTGAATAAAGTTTCAAAACTCGATTTCAACTTATAATTTTTCATAGTTTTATTTAATAATTCGACTCTCGATGAAAATAATGGATTAACTTATATATTAGGTTAATGCTTATTATTTCTAAGACAGTGGAAATATGAAGACTGCAAACTTTAAGTTTAAGTGTTATGATAAAATATTGACTTTGTTACTAGAATTAAAATAATATATGGAACAAGTTTTTTTACATATATATTATATTGTAATTTTTTTTTTAATTTACGTAATCAAAGAACGAGAGAGAATAAAAGAAGTAAGCACAAGAAGTATAATAATTTGATTAACCTTTATTTTTTTTTGAATTGAATAACATAACAAAAAAATGATGACATTATCTTTGGATTTTTGGTAAGAAAGTTAATTAATTACTTATTTTAATTAATTCGATAACTTGTGATTTATTAATTATTAGATTGTGAATTATAAGATAAATTGCTTGTTTTATTATGTGAAACGTCTCAAATGCTAAAAGAATTCAAAGATTAGCTAAGAAGAAAATAATTTTCTAGCTATAAAAATGAAATAAAACATTGATGAATGTCATTGTAAGCTAATATAGAACTTATATTGTTGTTAAACTAATTTTAGATTTTTTGTTGGATTGAGTGTTTGAAAATAATTATTCAACAATTCATATTGATCTATAATTAAAGTAAAGAAAAATATATTAAATACTTTGTAATATTTAAATTTAATTAATATTTATTTATTTATAAATCACTTTTAATATTTAAATATTAATTAATAAAATTATTAAATAATATAATTATTTAAGTAAAGTGATGTGGATCATGCTATGACGACGTGTTTTTTTTTCTAGTGAATAATAAATGCACATAGACGTAGTGATATAAGGGCCAAAATGAAATACGTAAGACTATATATCCAGAATCTTTGTATCGAGTTGATTTAACTTAAGAGAACTCACATTTAGCATATCTCACATTTAACTTTCTTGAAATCTTTCAGATCAGCCAAAACTGGATAATTTTGCGGGCGTGTTAATTGAATGTGTGTCAGAATGAGAGAGATCACAGGATCACCCATATAATTGTAGCTTTGACAACTGGCACAACTTGCCTCAAGTGTGGCACCCATATTCTTAAAGTACCTAATAATCACGCATGGGCACAACTATGTAAGTCTTCCATTCTATAGACATAATTGAGAGGGTGTTTGGATAATTCTTTTTTTTTTTTTAAGAACACTTCAATAGTTGTTTAGAACTTGATGACACCCGAGCTGAAAATGGGCAAAGAAATAGTTCACGTGGCCATTCAAAGACATGGAAGTATGGGACCCACAAGGCCAAAGACGAACCGAGCTCGGTGGCGTCAACAACCGACCCGATGATGTCATGAGTTGGGCTCGCCATTGCAGCCCTCCTGGCGAGAAATTTAAAGATAACCATCAAGTTAAGAAAAGTTAAGTATATCATTAACATGAGTAAGGCGACACTTTGTCACAACACGCCACTAGGATGAAATAAAGTGGCAAACACTCGCATGCATGCTCACAAGAAAGGACAAGTGTCCCTTTTTAATTATTTAAGTGTTAGTGTAATAGTGGATGTTAAAAGCCCACTAATTAGAGGTATAAAGAGGCCTCATTTAAGAGGAAAAAGATAAGAGAGAAATACGAAGCAAAAACACTTGTAGCCAAAACATCAGTAAGAAAAACCGGCCGGAACTTTCGGCTCGAAATATATAAACAAAGTGCGGGAATTAGCCCTTAATAAGAATTCATTTACATTTCCACGTATTACGTTTTAGACATCTTGTTTGTTGGCAAACGCGTCGCCAACAAATTGGCGCCAAGAAGGAGGGCCCGTAAAGGTCGATCTCATTCCAGGCTATATTGAATCACGTGAACGTAAACTACGCGTTAACCTTTTTGTAATAGACAAGATGAGTCAACAATCACGAAATGCCCGTTTAAATGAGGAACAACACCTAAATAATCAAACCGCCAAACTACAAATGGCCAAAACGTTCCCAACCGCGGGAAGACAACGTTACTCCCTGGCACTAGTTGATTGCGAATCCTACGTTTGTGCGGCGGATGAATCAACTTATTTCTCAAACGCTTGCCACCACCAATTCACAAGCGCCTCATCCACCTCCGTAAATACTTACCCACTCAACCCCCGCTAAATATTAATATAAATCCGCAAGCCCCCGTGCTCCCCATAATGAAGGCCGTGAGGCTAGTTAAAACCCGCAATGCTGCACACGTCGTCATCATTTAGACGACCACGTGATGACAACGAGAACAGAGCCGTGTGGCGTAATCGCAGCCGAACCTACACGCCATCGCCGCGCCCCTGTGCCTACTCGATCAATAAGCTCACAGGCTCCGGTTTCGGATGAAAGAGAACCTGGGGAAGGCCCATCAAACTCGAGGTCCTAACTCCGTTGGAACGGAGGCAAATCCGCGCCTTCGCGCAGGTTGAACGAACTAGAGGTGGTCCCGAAAATGACCAGGTTCCAGAGACGCGTGGGTATCTAGCCAGCCATTTTCCTTATATCACCTTTTGTCGCTTAGTATTCTATCAACTCCGTTCTTCTTTGAAAGCTCAAAATCCCACAATTGTCGGTCAATACAACGGTGAGACCGACCCCACAACGCACATCCACAAGTATTTTTAACGTGGATGGAACTTACAATTATCAATGCCATTCTTTGTGGTGTTTCCGCTGACGTTGGGCGACCGAGCCCATCGCTGGTTAGAGACCCCGCCGCAAGGTCCGTTGATCTTGGGCAGTGACCCGCCCCCACATTCACTGACATTTTCTCACCAGAAGTCCGAGCTTGCACTGCAAAGGATTCCTTGTAAATATCAAACAGGAAATAATGAGTCTCTAAAAAGTTATATCGCTCAGTTCAACAAACAAGTTCGAGAGATGGAGCCAGTCATCGACGATGCCATTCTCGATTGCCGCTGATACCGGGCTCGCCCCGAGACACGGTTTAACTACTCTATCCATGAATCGGGGGGCGGCCTCGTATCGAATTTTTGATCCGCGCGAACGCCACATCTCAAGGAGTGAGGCGCTATGGCAAGTCAACGCCCGAATATGCTCACAGAAGTGCGAATAAGCTGTTTACTGTAAGAAAATTTGTTAGAGATTTTTCTAACCGCAAAGCTCACTTCGTGTCAAGTTTAACATGTAGAAGCAAGGTTGTCAATCCACAGGAATAATTATCGACCATTACAAGATTCATAATATAGTAGTCAACTTATTTAGAAATTCAATATATGATGGAGTTGATTTATACTGCAACACAAAATAATTAAGAACAGAAAAGACAACGAGTTTATCCAAATGATTGTTCGAATTCTAGAGGTAATGAGAACTCAGTTTTTATCCCTTATGTCAGCTAATATGGTTTATCAATCATCACTTACCAATTTATAACGCATTTCGCATTAATTATCCTCTTCAAGTTGTCACTCGATTTAGATTCAATTGGAAATCAATATCTCTATAAAATCACCAATTAAAATCTCAATAAGTTTCCATGAATCTTATAATGACTTCAAAGGATCACAATCCTCAATTTAAGGAACTATGTTATGTTATTCAAGGTCATATTTAATTACCTCTCTCGTTATCAACCAACACACCAAATAATCTAAATTATTGATCGTTAATTTAGAAGTTAATAGATCCAAATAGCACAAATAAATTGATAGATCTTGTGATTGACAAACCACAATCTTAAAACAAAAGTTTCAAACATGGATTATATCATCCTCTAGAATTATGTATTTAGCTCATGATCAAGGAAAATGAATCAAGGTAATACAATACATCTTTACAAGATATGAAGAAAAGCAAATGAAATAAGAACAAGAGTCGAGATCTTCTATTTCTGTATGGGATATGCCCTCCAATCTTCTTCTCTCCAAATTCTTCTCAAAGTGCTCAAATCCTTCTCTTCCCTTGTCTTCAGAGAGCTGCTTATTTGCTTTCCAAGTGGTTCCAAGATGCCCCTACCTTCAAGCCCTTCAAGGATGGTATTTATTGTACACAAAAAGTCCAAGAAGCAGAGGTGAACATAGGATTTTCGCCCCCGGCGCATGGTGCCAGCACAACGTTGTAAGATTGTCGCCCGCGCCAGAAGCTGGCGCAGCGCTGTAGCGCTAACTTCGAGTTTTTTTTCTGTTCCGGCGCTTGCAGCTGGTCTTGGGCGCTGCAAGGCCAGAAATATTCTCGCCGCTGTCCTGATTTCACTGTGGCGCAGCACGTCTTTTGGCGCTGTAGAGCGCTACCCAAACGCCCGAATTTGGTTTTCCGCCTTCACTGTGTTGTAGCTCCTATCTCTCAGCTTTCTATAGCTACTTGAATCAGCTCAATATCAATTTTGTAAAGAGAGTTATGACCAAAATACTAAAAACCGCCAAAGGCTAGAATTTCCAGACGATTTGGACTTTTTCTTCAAATCTACCTCTCGTTGTTTGTCTGCTCGTGATTTCTTTGATACACGATTCATTAATATGACTATAAAATCGTGATAATTGGCTCTCAACATGGTCAACACCCTAAATGACTCAAACAATGGAAATTAATGCTCAACCTATGATAGAACAAAAAACGACTCAAAATACTCAAACAACACTGTAACTCTAAAGATCGAAGCCCAAATCAATGGTATAAAAACCAAGTGAACAAATACCCCAACTTAGAATATCGCTTTTCCAAGCAATTACAACTCTCAAAATGAAAATACAAGACATGAACAATACAAAACAAACCCATAAAAACTTCACAACCAAACTCATTCACAAATTCGCTTTCACTATCAATCAACTGCCGCGATTTTCGGCTAACGGGATCATGACGCTGAACAGCTCATGCAACCCCGCCATTATCCAGATAGATTCACGCAATCAAGTTGTTTTCAAAGATGATCCACTTTTTTTTTGAACATAGAGATGAGATGTTTACTGCATCTACAGTTTGTCTTTCACACTAATCTCCACTAATGTAAAGCAATGTAACACAAGGATCAATAGATTTTTAAAGTTCTTGTAATGGGCTTAGGTAAGGTAGAAAATACACTTAATGTTTCGTCAACCACCAAACACACACCAATACTTCAACTATCAACAAAAACTACCCTTCACTTTTTTTTTTCGCATCCCTAATAAGCTTATGAACTTTCAATCCCGTGATTTTTTTTTTTTTCTTTTATTTTCTTTTTTAGAACCCCCAAACTTATTCTTTTGCGTACATGGGTTTCATCTTTTCTTTTTCTCGGGCAACTTCATTCAATTAAATACATACCCTTCTAATCATCCCTTCTCAACCTCTGGGCCATTTTTCTATATTACGTGTGTATACAGTGACGGGTAATTAGATTTTTCATTTAGCCTGGGTATTCGATTGGTTGCCAAAGAAACGTTTAGGGCGTTCTAGGGGACACACTAGGAAAATATAATGCAAAGGTAGGTATTTTTGTGCTCACTTTGTTCAAAATGGCCTAAATCACTTCTCATGGTTACTTCATTGTGGATTTCGCCCACTGATCGTGCGATCACAAGTTTCCAGATCCGGGGATCATAAAGAAAAACCACTCAATTGCATAATTACCCTGCAAATAAATCATCGTGAAAGTTATACAGATGGAATTGATGGAAAGGAGATTAAAATCACAGCTTCAAACACATGCTCTTTGACTCGCTCAAACGAATTTCAAATAAATTCACTTAGTCATGCAAAGCCACGTTTAACAAACGCCTCCGACTCAACTTCTTAGACTTTTTTTTTTTCGCTTTTTTTTTCACTCAAGACCCGACTGATGAATAAAAACATACTGCACTTCAAACTTAAAACAACATTGTCCCTAATGGAGAGGCTGGGAAAAAGGGATTCTTCCTGGTAGCCTAGAGCCAGCTGCCTTGCTCATGTGATACGGCCACGTGTAGAGGTGTCTTTGATAAGTCAAAATGCATCTTATCGCACAAGCCCGTGGGGCGTTGTATGTCTTTGGGAGGTGTGGTTCTGTTTTTTCCTTTCGCCCGACTGTCCTTGCTTCACATCTTGCAACCTAAAGCGTAGGTACAAGAAAAACAAAATCAGGGAACCAAGAACTTGATTATGGGGTGAGAAATCAAAAATCACAAGACATGCAAATGCACCCAAGTAGAAAATATAGTGCATGTCAAAAGATAAGCATGAGATGCAAAATAGCACTAAACAATGTGAAACTGGCTATCGGGCTTTCATCAAACACTCATATGCATTTAATTTAAAGCAAAGATAGTAAAATGCAATGGATAACCTCAATTCAATCCCAAAAAATTCAACACCAAACCTAAGTTAGTATGATCAACCAATCCACAATCCATACATCAACACAATTATCCTAGCACTTCTACAATCCAATCTCACCAAAAATTAACATGGGAAACTATTGTTAGTGGTTTCTCAGAAGTCAAACTTACCAAATAATGAGTGAATGGGACGAAGATGGTGTGGTGTTAAAGTGCTCCAGATGATGCCGAGTGAGGATGTGGGATTTGCACAAATAAGAGGGGTGAAATGATGCAACTTACTACTAATAATGCAAAACTTAGAAAAACACAAAAACAACTACTAAACTAAATTAAAACTAAGAAAAGCAATAAAAGGGCTTGGGCTTTCCAAGAAGCATAAGTTTATTAAATACTTTTCAAATTGCACTTTGTCGATTCTCTCAAGTTGGAGCCCAATAGGCATGTTATCCACATTGCCCTAGAAACTCCCCAACCTCCAATATCTTCACTATATTCCCAACCATCTCGCTTACCATCATTTAATTCAAATTTTAACATATCACTGGATTGATTGCTGAATACAACTTTTCTCCCGATTACCTCAGAGTTAGCTCCCACGTTTCTACATCGATCAAAGCCGTGATGTAGCTAAAAATGGTCGCCCAAAGATGATAGGTATTTTCTTGTCTCATTCGCATCCAACACTACAAAATCCACAGAAAAACAAATTTATTAATATTTACCAATACATCTTCAATGATTCCCCACGACAGTTGACATGGATCGACAAAGAACCCGCAAAGTGATATTGACGGCTTCACCTCCCGAGCCCAAACTTCATCACATCGTAAAGAGATATAAGATTCACACGGACCTAAGATCACAAAGTGGTTTCTCAAAGAAAACTCCTCCAATAGTACGAATAGTGAAACCCCCGATCCTTCATTTCGGGAGGTAGTTTACTCTCGGGACTATTGCACTACATTCTCTCGTCAAGCAGATGGCCAAATTCCTCCAACTTCATTTTCTTGATTCCACTGGGTTTCACATAAATGGGCGATTGTTCTGTGCAAGCTGAATTTCTACCTCCGATCTTACATAAATTGATTGCAATGCTCCCTTGGATTAACCTCAGGATCACTCCTGGAATTTCTCTCCGCAATGAATTCACGTGTTGCTAATTGCCCTACTTGGTCACCAAGGAGTGATGTGACTTCTATTGTTGTAACTCTCGAAAGCTTGTCCATGTTAGGACTAAATACATGTTCATCCTTGCTCAGGTTTCTACAAGGAAACGAACTAAGTAATTTTCCAAAGACGGATTTTGTTCTCCTACGGTGTACCTGACTTGCTTGGTTTTGAAATCCCTGAGGCGCTTGTAACACATTTCTCAGATTGCACATACGAGAAGTTTTCATGATTGCTAAGTCCCTGATGATAATGTTGCCTAAGAATTGATTTCTATTGTCAAAACCCCGATTATTCACATAATTCGCTTGTTCGATCGATTCACAATTTCGGACTTATCTCCATGATCGCCTCCCGATTGTTGCCTTCCACCTGAACGTAGTGTAGAAATTCCTCGCTGGACAAGGCGGAAATTTGAGAGGCCAATGCGACATAGATCAAGTTCAACACCTAACGCCGCGTGAGATCTTCAGCGGCCATTGATAACTATTGGCAGCCATTTCTTCGGGAGTAAAAAGCATGGCTTCACTGGAGTTTCCAGCCATCAATGTACCTCTCCAATGGCCAAGATCTATAATAGTTCTTGAATGCCCATTCATACTATCAGAGAAATACTCAACTTTTTGCTAATCATGCACTGTTGTGATGCCACCTCCTCAATAATTCTTTGAATCGCTTCCCAAGCTTCAGAGAGTGGCTCAAAGTCATTGATGAAATTGAGCAATCTCACTTTTAAGTTGAAGTGTCTTACTAGGTGGAAAGAATTTTGCCATGAATTTTTCAAAGAGATCATTCCAACTAGTGATACTTCCAAAGGGAAAGTTTCAAGCCATTGTCTAGCTTTTTATCACGGTGAAAATGTAAATAACCAACCAATAGCTTCATCGGGAACCCCATTCATTTTGATAGTGTCACATATCTCAAGAAAAATAGCCAAATGAGCGTCGGTCATCTACTACACTTCAACCTCGATTCTCACTGACCATGTTTATTAAATGGTCAAGTTCAAAAAATTATTCGCATTGATAGTTCGCTAACAATGCCCGAATAATTTGATTCGTCCAGGTTGGTCGAAAAATAATCTGAATGGCCTTTCCTGGTACAATAATAGGTATGCGATTTTCCTCTTCCCCTCATTTCCCCGCCATTTTTGTGAATTTATTCTTCGTGTGCTCTAATCTTCTGAGTGTTCACAATTCTCTCGATCAAATAAGATTAAATTAGCACTTTTATTTTTCGCATCAACAAGAAAACACAAAAATGACAATGACCCTATTGTAACAAGAACCAATCTAAATTACGTGAAACTACTAAGTAATAATATTAGCTAAATAAGATGAATTATTCCCCTAACGGCGCGCCAAAACTTGTTAGAGATTTTTCTAACCGCAAGTCTACTATCAAGTTTTAACATAGAGAAGTAAGGTTGTCGAATCCACAGGGAATAATTATCGAATTATTGCTAAGTACTATAATATAGTAGTCTAACTTATTTAGAAATTCAATATATGATGGAGTTGATTATACTAAAAATACTAAAATTAATTAAGAATATGAAAATATCAATGAGTTTATCCAAATGATTAAATGAATTTAGAGGTATGATGAATCTAGTTATCCCTTATGTTGCTTAATATGGTTTATCAATCATCACTTACCAATTTATAAGTCAAGATTTCTACAATAATCATCCCCTTTCTCAAGTGTCAAATGATTTTAGATTCAATTGGGAAATCAATATCTCTATAAAAATCACCAATTAAAATCTCAATAAAAGCTGCTTAATCTTGATAAATGACTTCAAAGGATTCACAAATCTCTCAATTCTATGAAATCCAAGGTTATGCTATTCCAAGGTCATGTATTTAATTACCTCTCTCAAGTGTCAAATCAAATACACCAAATAATCTAAATTATTGATCAAGTAATTTAGAAGCACAGATCCAAATAGCACAAATAAATTGATAGATCTAGATTGACAAACCACAATCTTAAAAACAAAAGTTCAAACATGGATTACATCATCCCTCTAGAATTATAGAGTTTAGCTCATGATTGAAGAAAATGAATCCAAGAAAATACAACAATACATCTTACAAGATATGAAGAAAAGCAACAAAATAAGAACAAGAGTTGAGGATCTTTCTATTTCTGTAGATGATAGAAGCCTCCAATCTTCTTCTCCAAATTCTTTCAAAGTGCTCAAATCCTTCTTCCTTGTCTTGTAGCTGTTTTTATTGTCTTCCAAGGGTTCCAAGATGCCCCAATTTCAAGCCCCAAGGATGGTATTTATAGTACAAAAAGTCCAAGAAGGGGTAGGTGAACATAGGATTTTTCTCCCCCGGCGCTGCGGCGCTCTAGCTGGCGCTGCGGCGCTTAGCACAACGTTGCAAGATTGTCGCCCGGGCGCTGTAGAAGCCGGGCGTTGCGCTGCAGCGCCCAACTCGAGTTTTTTCCTGTCCCGGCGCTGCAGCGTTGGGTCTTGGGCGCTGCCGCCTGCCGCTGTCCGATTTCCGCCAGCGCTGCAGCGCGTCTTTTGGCGCTGTAGCGCCACCCAAACGTCCGAATTTGGTTTTCCGTCCTTCATCAAAGTTGTAGCCTCATCTCTTTAGCTTTCTATAGCCACTTGAATCAGCTCAATATCAATGTTTTAGAGAGAGTTATGACCAAAATACGAAACCCTGCCAGTGCTAGAATTTCCAGACGCATTTGGACTTTTCTTCAAATCAATCTCTCGTTGTTTGTCTGCTCGTACTTCTTTTGATACACGATTCATTAATATGACTATAAACTCGATATAATTGGCTCTCAACATGGCTTCGACCCCTCAAATGACTCGAAACAATGGAAATTAATGCCTAACCTATGAGATATAACAAAAAACGACTCAAAATACTCAAAAACAACACAGAAACTCTAGTATCGGAAGCCCAAATCAATGGTATAAAACCAAGTGAACGAGTACCTTGACCCACACTCCTTCAAAGAATTTGAACGAAATACAGGGTCTGGAATTTGTTGCCACCGACTCGGCCTTTAAGTGCTCGAGCCGGCCAAATTGATGCACGACGATATTGTACCTATCATAAATCGATAGGCCATGATACTGATGAATGCCGGGACCTCATTAGGGAAATCATGCGATCATTTAGAAGGGCTGGTTTGAGAAGATACGCCCACGAGTTACCATCCCCACCGCAGACTTACTCCAGAACCCGCAGCGATTTGAATCCAGCCCCTTACCACCGCCACCGAATGAAAATCAAGTAGGAGATCCTAATGATGTCCGTGTAAATAGAATCAACACTAACACTGGGAGATAGCCGCCGAACAGAAAAGGAAAGCGATATCGACAAAGTACCTCGCAGAAAGGCAAGTTCGGTAGCCGATCGAGAGGGCCAACCAACAAAGCCATTTTGTCTTTTCGACGCTGATGCCGACCAGGTGGTCCACCCACACTCGATCCTGGTCATTACCGCACCGATCCCCGGGCATCCTACCCATGGATTCTCGACGACTCGGAGCTACTCGCCGGGTGATCTACGCTCGAGCTTTTAGGAGGTTAAACGGGACGATAGTTATATTCGGCCCATGCAATGACAAGATTCGACTTTGGCGAGGAAAAATCCCCGCTTGGGAGGTTTCGACCGCCCATCCAAATAGATAGGGATCGCATAAACGAACCGTCATCACCACATTCAAAATCATCACTGCCGACTGAAGTATAATGCGATTATCGAAAGGTCACATTACTCTATCATTTGAAAGCGGCCGTTTAATATATCACTTTGTGTGAAATTCCGAATTCTTAGAGAAGCCATCCACAAGGAACCAGAGGAGTCGAGTGCTCTCTCAAACTCCGCCAGCTGAGATTAATGTGATAGAACGAGGTGAAACCAAAGGGATGATAAGGGATGACCTGAGGGAAAAGACCGAACCCAGCAGGTAGAAAAGATTGTTTCGTAAAAATGATCCTGTAGGCGACCTGGGAAAAGAACCGATGGTGAGGACTAATGAAAGAGGGAGCCGAAAGTCACGACGATCAAGACGAGCCGCCCTCATGCTTAAAAGAAGGGCAGAGTAAAAGAGAAAACATGGGGAACTGCTGAGTTAAAAGTCGACACGACGACGTCAGGGGCGTAATGAGGACGCCAATTACGACGGCCACGACCTCCAAGAGCCATTTCTTGACAGAGTCGATCAAATTTCTCGGGAAATAATCTCGATGTCTTTTGCATGGACACACTTCGACATGCCAGAATTGATCCCAAACATGCTTTGTCATCGCCTTTTAATATCGACCGATGTTCCGCCCGCTTATCCGCAAAGGCAAGCTCGCCCCGACGACATGTGTCGCCGAGGCCGAGGTCAATAAATTGCTTGATAACCGCTTATCAGTGAAGCCTTATACCTCGACGGGTGGCCAACCCCGTATTAGTAAAGAAAAGCAATGGCCAATGGCGCTTTGTGTGATTTCACCGACCTCAACAAGGCATGCCCCAAAGACAGCTTATCCATTGCCAAATATTGACTACATGGTAGATGCCACGGCCGGACACGAGCCGAAGAGTTTCATGGATGCATACTCGCTACAATCGATATTTAATGCATCCCGATGACGCGAGAACATGTCATTTTTTCTCCGCGGGCATCTATCAAGCACAGATGATGCCCTTTGCTGGAAGAATGCCGACGACTACCAGAGGTTAGTTAATAAAATGTTTGAGGAGATGATAAGTCGTACGGGAAGTGTATGTGACGATATGTTGGTGAAATATTTGTATATCCGATCATCTTAATGATTTTAATAAAATGTTTATTGTTTTAAGAGAGTATAAGATGATGTTAAACCCGAGAAAATGCACTTTCGGCTTTGCTGGGTAAATTTTTAGGTTATATGGTTAGTCAAAGGGGGATTGAAGCCAACCCAAATAAAATAAAAGCTATTATTGATCTTGAACCCCCAACTCGCCAAAATAGTACAAAGCTTAACAGTTCCAGTCACTTTTTAACCGGTTTGTCTCATCATCACTGACAAGTGCAAACCCTTTTAAAATCATCAAGAAAATAAGAACTTTGAGGGACCGAGCAAGCACAAGGTGCCTTTCGAGTCACCAAAAACACATCGCTCAATTCCTTTACTACAAAAACCCACCCTAGCTAAGACTTGATTTGTATCTTAAGTATCTCCGAGACGCTGTTAGCTTCCTGGCTAAGATCGATCGTATTGATAACCTCTATCCAACACCCAATTTATTATATAAGGAATCATTGCACGATGCCGAGCCCGATACCGCTTCATGGAGAAACCGCCTACTCGCTAATCATTTCAACCCTGAAACTTCGCCCGCATTTCTGTGAGCATAAGATCGTGGTCTTGACCAACTATCCATTAAAGCAGGTGTTACACCGACCGTACCCTCAGTCGGATGATCAAGTGGCCGCCGAGCTCAAATTTACTGGGATATTTTGTACAAGCCACGACGATTAAAGTGACAAGCGCTGGGATTTCACGGTTGAATTCACGCCTTCCATCCGCTAGAGGTGATTGAAGATCGAATGGAAGTTGTTTGTCGATGGTTCCTCCACCGCATCGAGCAGAGGGTGGGATCGTGATAATCGATCCAAAACACAAGTGCTTAATGCGCTCGACGTGCCTCAGCCTTCCCAACGACTAACAACGGCCGTAGCATGGGTTACTCCTACAGACTAGAAATGGCAACTGTCATTCATCACAAATGACTAAAACGCATCGCTGGTGCACAACGATTCGCTGCTGATCGCCCATCGTATCAATGGAGAATACGAAAGTAAAGAACAAAAATCGCCGATATCCGGACTTGGTCAAAAAAACGCACGATTTTTTAAAATAGAAGTTCGCATATTCCCCTAACAAAACATGCAAGGCATGCTCGTTTCTGCTGCCTCCCAAATGGGACCGAGGCACTGCGTATGTAACTACATTACTCAACCGCCCGCCCCGGCTGCTTAACGCAAAGAAGATACATGCTAATGAAGCCACCGAGCCGACTTGGGGATGACCCTATCATCCAAGATTTGGAGAAAGGAGTTCAACCGTAAAAACAAGATCAAGCTAGAACACATCGCACTCAAAGCGCTCCTGTTCACATTGATAGACGACATCCTCGTATAAACATGGGTACTCCGTCCCACTCCTTCTGCTTGTCCGAAAATGTATGCACATGCACTTCGGGAGGTACACGAGGAATATGCGAAATCACGGGGCCAAACTTCGCGCATAAGCAACACTAAGGATACTACACCGCCATCCTTAAAGAAGACGCGACCGACCTCACAAAAAAAAATGTGAACGGTGCCAAAGATTTGCGCCACATGTCGGGATGTCACCCCCGAGCAGCCATTTCCATATTTAGTCTAAGGGCCGCTTGCCAAACGGGAACGGACTATCGGGCCACTCCCACCGGGCAAGAGGGGCGAAGTATGTCATCGGGGCAAAGGGGATTATTTCACAAAATGGGCCGAAGGCGAACCCCTAGCAAAGATAGATGAGGAGAAGGTCGTTAATTTTGTATGGAAGTCCATTATCTCATAGATTCAGATACCCGCACTCAATTGTCACGATAATGGGAAACAATTCGACAACTGAGGTTTCAAATTTTTATGGGGGTTTCATATTAAAAATCATTTTTCGACCGCACTCACCCGCAATCTAACGCAAGGTGTCGAGGCGGTGAACAAAGCACCAAGTATACTTTCAAGGCAAGTGGAGGAGTCTAAAGGCAATTTGCCCGAGGAGTCGCCTTGGCACTATGGTCGATAGAACAACACACCGAGCGGCCACGGGAAACACCCTTCTCTTTAGCCCTACTTACCGAGGCCGCTATTCCTATTGAAATTCGGAGCCCTACCTTTTGAGTTGCAAATTTTTCTCGGGGGAAAATAATGATGCCGCTCCGAGCCGAGCCGGACCTATTGGAGGACAAGAGATGCAGTGCCGAGATGAGAAATGCCGTATATAAACAAAGAAGCGAGAGGTACTACAACTCAAAAGTGAAGGAAAGGAAGTTCCAGATTGTCGATCTCGTCCTAAAGAGAATAACGGGGATCGAGCCCAGCCCGCTAAAACTGACCTAGGAAGGTCCGTTTCGGGTCAGTAAGGTATTGTCAAATGGGGCGTATGAGTTGGAATACTTGAGTGGGAAGAAGTTTGACCACCCATGGAATGTAATATACCTTAAAAGGTACTATCAATAAAAACTCAGTTTATGATCCAGATGCAATTCTGAGGATTTATCCCTTCATCTCATATTCGTGAGCTCTCTCAAAAGGGGGAACAATTTTTACCGCCGCTAAGATCCGAGCGCCATTTCGATCGCCTCGCCAAAATCGAGGCCGATCGCTGCCTATGGTACGCCCTTGCACGCCAATAAAGAGAGGTTCGCCAAAAGGCGTACCTACCCTAAAAACAAAGACACTTGTTTAAGCTCCGAGCATAAAACTTAGTAAACAAACATAGTGCAAATAAGCCCACTACTTGTGCCATTGGGGCACTAAAGACCGAACCCCATACTTAGAAAAATAAAAAGGCATGTAACAAAAGCCATACAACACAAAAGGAAGGACGAGCAGCACAATACTTGGCGCAAATCCAAATACATACACAGTGATCGAAAAGAAATTTTATTCCAACATCAAAAATACTTACAGTGGGGCCAGAGTCTATACATCCAAAGTGCTCAAGCCAACTAGCCTATCTACAAGCAAATACAAAAACCTCCAAAACAAGAAAGGATGAAAAAGATCAAGCCCCAGAGGCGGAATCTCAACAGCCCGCTTAGAGGCAACTTCTTCTTCATTTGGGAGGAGGCGAACCTTGGTTACTGCCTCAAGAAAACGAGGGCGGGCATCGAGGTCGGCATCCAAGAGAGCAAGATCCTCCTCGAGCCGCGCAATGGTCCCGACAACCTTAAGATCCCCGAGATTTCGCAATGCCGGTGGCATGACCGCAAGTCAACATAAAGGCGTACTTCTGAGTCCTTGTAAACTTGGACAACATCTATACGAGCCTCCTCAATTTGCTTACGAGCAGCCTCCTTCGCTCTTCCTCACACTCCTCGGCCACACGCTCCATTTCTTCGGCCCGAACAAAGAGGCCGCACGCCCCAACTCCCGGCGACCTTCACACGGAGTTCTTCCTCGCCCATGAGCTCGATCCCCCGCCTCTACCTCGCCGCAGCAGCCTTCCCCTCGAGGTCAGTCCCGGCCTCACCTCCTTTGCCTGGGTTTTTAAAGATTCTCTGCACTCCCGGCAGTGCGTGAGCCTCCTTGCATCTTGATGGCGCTTCTCCAAATCTTGCATTCTCGCCAATCATATGCCACAAAATCCCAAAGAATACGCCCATACAAATTTCATGATGTATCGGGCCTTCTCCTTCCAATCGACTCCGAGCGTAACTGCTCGATCCCGGAGGTCCACGCCCGTGCGGCTACATCTCCGCCGCCCGCCCAAAGATCGTGTGCAAGTTCTTCACCTACTCATCGCCAGCGAGCACCTCACGAACTCCATGAACCATATGGGGGCGAGACCCGACCATTCCATCGCAGCCCCGCCCCTCACTTGGCTGGAGGGATGAAGCGGCCCTCCCCGGCCAAGGTCATCCTGTATGTCCACGACTCCAACCCGTAAGTCCGCACAGAGGTATCGGGTGATGTCCGACTGCCCTTTCTTCTGACCGACTGGCTCCTCAATTACAATTCCCCTTGTCCCTTTGGGGCTCCTCCGCCTCGTGACGCCATCGGGCGGACACTTCCTCCCGATCTCCTCCCTCCGGCCGCATCCGCTGGCCACAGGCTGTGGTCCGTAGCCGCCGGGCCCAAGACGCGGCCGTGTTCCTCACACTCCGAAGGCGCCGCGGAGGTCCAAACCACGCCCTACAAAAAGTGTTCACTAGGTAAGAGGCAAAGAAAGAAAGAAGAAAATGTAAAGAGAAAGGAAAAAGTACGAAAAATGTAAAGTATATACCTCGACCCAAGATGTTCTAGCGGCTAAGGAGTCCGCATTTGCTCTGGCTTACAGCTCGTGTCCCCGAGGACTAACCACCATGAGACGCCCACCGCTCCTCGTCAGGCAGCGTGCCGCTTCTTCCGCTCCAATAGGGTACACCCCTAGCTCCTGAGGGCTCCGCCGAGGCTCTTCCCTAGCCTCTTCTCCAACCACGCGCCTCGAGCATGCCTCAGCCTGGGTCGGGCGGCAAGGCTGGCAAAATCGCCACGCCAGACGAACCTCGCTGCCAACCTCTCAATCCGCCTATCCATTGTGCCCCCTGGCCTGGATGTTCTCCACCGCGGATGAAGGCGCCGGCCGCAACGGGCTCGGATGGCCTGCCTCGCAAAAAAAAAAAAAAGGCAAATTAGCCTTAAAAAAACGAAATGAAGAAAAAGAGTAAAATAGAGGAAAAAGAATAAACTTATCAAACTAAAGGTAAAATTTGAAGGGGGTGAAGGATGGGGCCATCTCGCTTCCAACCCCAACGCGAGCCCCGCCACTCGCCGCTACCCAGAGCCATTTATCCTTCCACTCCTTTAAAGATTAGGGAAGCCTTCGACTTAAGCTATCTAGGTACCCGGACGGTGTGCACATAGTACCATCCCGATGGTCGCCCACCCGGCTGACGGGGGTCGCCGCTGCACGAAGAGCTCATTTATCTCTAAATTTGGGGCAAGTGGTACCCTCAGTGAAACATCACCAAAGAAGCAAAATTCCGCCCCAAGAGATGGGGTGCACTGAAAGGGAAGGCCCCACTTACAAAACCACCGCGTAAGAAAACCGGCAGGAAAACGCAATCCGTATAAGAGACGGGAACATATATGTCCACGCACCCATCCTGTGGATGTGGGGCACTCCACACCTGCCTGGTACCCAAAAATGTATGCCGCCTGGATTGACATTTCCAAATGCTCCCCATCTCCGGGACCATCAACATGCTGGGGATGTCATTTAAATCGCATGGCGCCCACCCGGGCTCTACACGCACGGGGGCCTCTCCCCGCCCGCCATCACTGCTACGATGGTCCACCGCCCCCGCAGTCTTTCGCCTGAATCTCCGGGAGGGTTCATCCACCCGCCCGCATGATCACGCCTGTGCCCCGAGGTTCATGTCTTCCTTTCCTTCTTGGCCGACGATATTGGGGCTCGCACTTGAACTCCTCGCCGAGTCTTCTTGCACTAACCTGTGCTTGTACACAACACCCTCTCGAAAACAAGCATCGTAATGGATCAAGACCGTATGCTGCGTCCGCCTCCAATGGAGTTTCAGAGAAGTGTGATTTGAACTCGAGATATGAACGACACTGCTAGAGGCGAGTTTAATGGGTCGAGAAAAAGAAATGTGGCGTCGGGGGGGGTCTTCAATTTCTACCTCCACACCGTAATCACATCTCCCGCTATCTTCAAAGGAAGACATCTATTTGAAAAAAAGAAAAAAAAGGGAAGGTTTTTAGAATAAATACCTAAGTCTCAAGTCTCTCAACCCTAAAGACCGACCCAAAATTCTCCGCCGCTCGTCGTAATTCTCGCTAAGGCTAAAGATGCAAAAGTATAGAATGAAGGACGAAAGGGATATTTATAAAGTTAAATTCCTAAAAACCGACACTAACTCAAAAGAAACGTGTCCTTTCACGCCCCCACATTCCGCTGACACACTTGTCCCACCTCTTCGGCCCCGCGCGGTTGGTCCAACCAAGAACCCGCCACGTGTCCGCATTATGATACCACAATTAATGCGCCTGCCCAAGTATTAATCGATAAGTGACAAAAACCGGGAAAGATGACTTTTGGGATTCCCTCTTCCCATTAAAAGCTCATGATTAACATTAAAGTTCAAATCCGACTTCAAATTCTTCTCTCTAATTAAACTTGGGGCCATTGATGACACCCGAAAATGAGCCGGAAGAAATGGTCCACGGGTCGCTCAAAGACATGGAAGTATGGGACCCACAAGGCCAAGACGGTTTAGCCGGTGACGCTAACAACCGACCCTCGATGATGTCATGAGTTGGGCTCTTGCTACCCGAGCCCGGCCCTGGGCGGAAATTTAAAGGATAACCATCCGGGCTAAGAAAAGTTAAGTATATCATTAACATTAGTATGCCGACACTTGTCAACATGCCAACCATGAGTCGACAAGTTGGCAAACACTTACCGTGATGCGCAAAGAAAGGACAAGTGTCCCTTTAATTATTTAAATGTTAAGTGTAATAGCGGATATGAAAAGCCCACTAATTAGAGGGGTATAAAGAGGCCTCATTTAAGAGGAAAAAGACAAGAGAGAAATACGAAGCAAAAACACTTGTAGCCAAACATCGTAAGAAAAACCACTGTAACTTTCGCCTTGCAATATATAAACAAGGCACTAGCTCCTTAATAAGAATTCATTTACATTTCCACATATTACTTTTTTCACATATTGTTTGTTGGCCAAACGCACGCCAACAAACTAATATGATATAAGATTGAATTTGCAAAGCAGTAGATAGACAATTGTTACTTGAGAACTTACATTAAGGTTGCTTAGAAAGCTTCATAACATATCTTTTCATCAAAAGCTTTCATAAGAGGCTCCACACACCGACCCATAGCGCATCGATAAATGAGTCACGAGACAAGCTAATGAAGATGATATTGCTCAAATAAAATTATACAAGAATCTCTCAACTCTTCTTGATAATAGCTACAGCTAAGAATTGCCTCACGAAAGCAACTACTAACCAATAATTTTGATAATGTTGGAAATTTGGTTTGATAAAGTGGGCATCGACCCAAGTTTTACCAAATTTTCTATGGCTAAATACTTAATTATGGTGGAATTAAATAATAAATTGTTAATCTATATTGCGAGTGGATGTTCGTAGTATTTTTGTTTCTAAAACCGAAATTCGCTGTGAGAAATTAATACACGGTCGGCCCACGCGAATGTGCATTATGTAAAGGAGTTGAAAGGTTTTAACCTTATCCCATATAAACTATAAAGCTTTGTTAATCCTAGGGTGTTATTGATTAACATACTATAAAACAAGTGGATGATCACAAATGGGTCACATAAGACACGCCCAAATTTTTCGTCCTGGGGGTCGTGTTCACTTTAGTTTTGTCACCCGAAACGGGCTTCGTCGATTTTAGTCATTGTTGTCTATCAGATCCGACATTGCAAAACCGTGATTCGTAGTCTATTGGAGTTTTTAATTCCCAAATAGTTGTCATAATGTGGCTTGTAACTCCCGAAGTTACATCCGTGAAGTTAATGCCCATTTTCTATCATCAATCTCTTTGCAGTATCGGGAATGGTCAGCTTTATATAAGCTTAGATCGCTTCAAATTCGTGATAAGAAAAATTGAGAGAAAGAGAGAGAGTTAAACAAATTCCCGCAGAAAAACAATATGTCTAAAGTGTATGTTATCCTCGAATGTCATCACATCCGTCACATCTCTCACTGATCTTCCTTTCCTCGCATTTTTGAATCAAGCAAACCAGCTTTTCTCACCATTTCTAGTTCGATAGAGCATTTTAGTTAGCTGTAATGCACGACACAAAAGACGTAAGCTATTTTATCTGGGGGACATTACGTCAAACCGCGAGCACTAGACATGATGTATTTGTTTGCAGACAGAGGTCTTCCTCGACTCGCTTTCAAGTTTTCAGTAAGATTCATGCTTCCGGAGTGGGAATCCATTCATGACTTGTAATCGTTAGATTTTGTTCAAGTCGTAATTTTGTTTCTACTTTTATAAGGCCACTATTGAAGGCTTTTCCTATCAGTAACACACCGAAAATTCAACAATCGCAAGACAAATATCAGTACTCTACACGATGGCAAGGAGAAACATAATCTTAGCTTGGAGATGAACATGATTGAAGATGTCACGCCCTAAAACGGCCGTGATACACACAATCAAACTTATGCCGATTTACTAGGCCGACACATTTATCCATCAAAGATAAAACAAATGTAAATAACAAAATCCCAAAATAAGCATAGATAACGGAATAAACTAAGTCGAGTACTGCATAAAGGAATCGCAAAGAAATACAATCCAACAACATAATCATTCTTATGGTCCTACGCCATGCTATTACATCCTAATATGGAAATTTGACTTTTTACAAAATAAGATTAAACTGCCTTAAGAAGATCACAAAATACATCAAGAAAACTAGTCCATCGCTTGAGCGTCATCGCCGCCGCCATCCGTATACAAATCCTCATTCTTTGGTTGTTAAAAATAAAGGGAGTGAGACAAAAATTCTCAGCCGGATGTGTGGGGTGCGAGTGTGGCTTATAGTTGTGCAGAAAATAGTTTTATGGAAATTAATACATAAGTCAGGTATGTAACATCATTCTACTTTAATAAATAAAAATTTTCCAGTTGTTGAGTCCAATATTTTGGACGTAATGTGATTGGCAATTTTTGTCAAATAAATTAATTGTTGGAATTAAGTATTTTGTGGTGTGCAAAGCTACTTGCTTAAAGTGACTCCTATAACATGGAAGAGTTATTGTTCAAGCTTGAAGTCATAATAAAAGAGACAAATTGCAAGGATATATTTTTATAAAAAGGAATATTGATATTGATCTTATAATTAAACACATCTTCTAGTTTAATTAGAGGCGTCCAACGGTAAAAGGATTTCATTGAAGCGATTATTGGAAGAATAGTTTCGCTTACATAAAGGGAGTTCAAGAACGGTGACGATTCAAAGAGGGATTCCTTAAATTGTTTAAGTCCAATTATTGTACTGACCTTTATTATTAGTGAAATTATTTTTCTTTGGGCGGGCCTCGGGGTAAGATTATTTAATCCAACCACGTTAATATCATCAGTTATTTATTTTCCTACCGTGCGTAAATACCAGCAAGGTAAAAATGGAGTTGTAACATCAATTACAATGTCATTGTTCGGTTGATGGTATATTTAATAATTTGTGCAACAAATTATAACAAGTGTGATGAGAATCCATGGGCGAAAGACCCGATAATGCCGCTAGTTGGTCCTATGATTTAGGCCTCGAGCAAGGAAGTTCGTAAGCCAGCACTAAACGGGTCGATTCAAGTCATTCAAAAGGAGACCGAGAGTGCAAGTACTAATGGAAGAAGATATTCGAGTGGTCCAGCTTGATTTGCATATATCATCAACGCTCAATAGTCCGCTTTTAGATCGAGCAAGTGAAGATGCCAACTAATACAAGTCATTTTGCGCTTGAAGACCTTGAATCAAGTTGCTCAAGCTGCCTTTGTATTCTTTTATCGTTGTTAGTCGTAATTTGAGTCGCTTGAGTCATTTTGATGTTTTGAAGGCCAAATAAACCTTTAAGGCCACGTTTTTAATTTGTTATTTCGAGTTTGGGATGAGAAGAGGTAGAAATGGGACGCGCGCAGCCAACACGGCCTGGGTCAGGTCCACAGCACCGCCCTCGCCTACATATTTGTTTTGCTCAAATAGTAGGGGTACACTTCTTGGTTGTGCGGTTCAACGACACGGCCATGCTCGCGCCGCATTGGGGTTTGTTCAATTTTTGTTTCCTTTTCCGATTTTTAAGTTGTTTCAGTTGATTTAAGGTTTGGGACCCCATATAAGGGTGATGTTTGGAAATTTATCTTGTAGATTTTGATGATACCATGTAAAACTCGAAACTAGAAAGTTGGCACCCCATTTTCCTTGTAATTTACATTGTAACAGATAAAATAAAAGCCGAGTCAAGTCGCCTACGCCTAGAAATACAAGAAGTCAATCGAAGATCGAAGTGAAGACTCCGCCACAGACATCCGAGTATGGCAAAGAAGGAAAATCAAGAACTCGATCAAGGTGTATCATCCGTGAATCAACCGCAGTGAAGAGTCGGGCCAAGAAAATTCAAGAAGCCAAGTCTTCAAGTCAGGGCTGATGTGACATGAGTCATCTTAGATTGGAAGCTAACTCAAGTCACCCTGGGAATAAAAATCAGATCAAGTCAAGACAATCAATGAGATCCGTTGATGAAAGTCAAGAATATTACTTTAATGGTAAAATGTTAAAGTTGTCGAGAGATAAAATGTTAGTTCCAAAACAGTGTGCAAAAGGAACAAACCAATGGGAAGATCGACCAATTGTCGAAACGCCGTAATGCTACAAGACATTAAATACGAGGAAATGTCAACATCAAGGACCGCAACAAGACAAGCTAATCTAACATAAGTGACTTTGAAATCAGCCTATCTCTTCAACTGACAAAATTTCAAAAGTTCACTATAAAAGGCCGAGGAAATTCATTGAGAAAAGGTTACTCGAATCTACGAACAAGCAAGAAATATTCAAGCTATTAACCCGCAAATACTCTCAAGAATATTCAAGCTAATCCTCAAGCCTCGAAACTCAAGGAAATCGATCCAACACAAGTCGTGAAGGAAAGACAACTTCAAATCTATTGAAGAAAACTTTTGAAGAATCAAAAGGGTCTACTTTCCAAGGAGGATTGTAGGAACCAAAGATCAAGGTCTAACCAAGATTGTTATCGGAGGGCTTTGTGATCAAATCCAAGAGCTTGAGAAAGTGGGTCAAGTAGCAAGACAACCGCCCGTGAAGAAGTTAGTCGAGCGAGAGAAGCCACCGCACCAAGCGTCGTTTCTGATCGCTCACCAATTTGTAAACCGATTCACATTTAGTGGATTCCTCCAGAGTTGAGAAGAGAGGATTAGAAGAATTACCCCATCTTCGAACCTCTATAAAAAATCAATCAGGCATTTATTTTTCAAGACATTTACATTTCTCGCATACTTACATCATATCCGCGATAAACTCATATTTGCTATCCAACCGAATAAACAAGTGCTAAAATCAAGTTGTTAAAACAAGTTTAAAACAATTTAAAGGGTGTTAAGTCTTCCGCTAATAAAACCAACACAACCAAATTAAAGTTCATGTTAAACAATCGAAGTTATTCTATCAACAAATTTATCGAACTTGAGCTGAGCGCTAACTCAAATAACCAACTTAGTCGTTTCTCAAGGACATAGCTTCAAGCTTGAGTTAACTCAGAATAGTTTTAAAAAGTCTAAAATCGAAAAAGTTGGTAAGGTTTATTAAACCCCCATTCTAAACCTTACTCACACCCCTCGGGACCTACAGCTGGTATCGCTAAGGCTGTTCATCGAGCCTTCCGACCGGTTACCGAACTAGATCTTTATCTTTTCAAAAAGGTTTTAAACACTTGTATTTTCCAAATCTTTCATTTTTAGCAAAGTTACTATCATGGAAGCAAATTTGACACGCATTCCCTATGTTCACCTGAAGAATTTGATGATTGAAAATTGGGATGCAAAGCTCATCTATCCGCTTCTACACGATGAAATGTGGTTCGTAATGAGGATGGGCCACCGCAAACATTGAAAGTGAACACGGCCAGAATAAGAGCTACCGCACCAAGAAGAAGCAAGCAGAGGAAAGACCAAATGCATGGTTGAAAACCAAGGACCTCAATGGACTAATGAGGGTGAGGAGATACAACTTGGACAATGTGGCCAAGGACATACTTTACAAGACTTCGATAAAGCGATGTTCAACAAAGTCAAATCCCGCAAAACAAAGAAAAGAAACTGAATAAGCTAACTTTAATTTGTGAAGGATTAGAGCAAATTAAAGAAAATAAACTGGCTCAAGGTCGTTTCAAAAAATTTGAAAATTTTAAAATGTTTCATGGAGAATCTATGGATCACCGATGCAAGATTCACTGAATCACAAATGAGCTTTTAAGCTTTCAAAGGAATACACACAAAGAAATGTGTATAAGATACTAAGAAGTCTCCCCACCAATGGGAAATGAATACTACGGCTCGAGACATTCAATGAACCTCTCAAGAACATCCAACTATGAGCTATTCTCGACATCAAATCCTATGAAGCCTGGAAATGAGAAGAAAAGACCAAGAGAGACAACAGCACTTCCAAGACAACACTAGAGCTGGGCGATGGAAAGAGAGCCGAACCAAAGGAAGCCATGACTGCAGGAGATTTCCTAATGGTTAAAAGATTCAACAAGTTCTTTAATAAGAACTATAAAAGAAACAAGGGTGAAACTCAGGAGACATTCAACTCCTCTATGTCAAGTGGAGACAAAGTGCCACCCAAGAGAGCCGAGCATCAAAGGGTAGAATATCAAAGAGCTAATAACCCAAGGACAAAAAGAGTCGATCAAAGAGTCGAGAACCCGTGTTGGAACTACAAGATGTAACCGTGACATTTTGCGCTTGATTGTTCCTATCCACCACCAACAAATATAGGAATGAAGAAGAAAGAAAAGTCTTTAAAAAAGACATGAAAAGAAAAGCTATGTCAGGCCGAGATCAGAATGAGACAGATAAGTCTAAAGAAGCAAAGAGATCAGAGAGTAGTGAAGTCAGACTACTCAAGTGATTCTCAAGAAGAAGCCATGATCCTGCCTTATGGCTAAAGAACAAGATCAACCGACTCAAGAAGATGAGGTACACTTAACTCATCTCATTCGTATTCAAGCTTTATAATGCACAGATACACACACTTCATCACCCACTCGATCTTTATGATTCATTAGGCAAAATGATGAAAGACTTTGAGCACATTAAATCCTCACATACACTTCTAAATGAGGAAAACAACCAAATAAAAGACAAAACTCACAAAACTAAGGAGCCGAGTACTCTAAGTCACATAATCATGAGAACAAAGAGTCAAGGCCGAGAATGCCAAAATGATAACAGAGATAGTCGCTATAGAAAAGAGGAAAAAGATCTCAAATGTGATTGCCTTCATTTACAAAGGCATCCAAATCATCGATGATCTTATCATGAGTCAAAAAGAATACGGAGATAAGATAAGCATAAGATTCAATTCATTTGTGCACATTCAAACTCCAAGAGTGATTATGGAAAAAGGATCTTCAAGCAATGAAGCATCCTAAAACCCAAAACACCAAATGTTGCACCCACATTCATTCATAAGCACAATCACAAACAAACTGGCCTTGGGATATAAAGGGAAAAGGAAAATACAAACTGAGTATGTCGAGAGGACAAATTGAGAAGAAATCCAAAGAAAGTTCCTCAACAAACTCCAAATAGAAAATACTCTATAAAGAGCAAACAAGAGCTACCGTAAAACCCCGTAAAATTTCATCAAAAATACACATGTTGGGAATGGTAGAAACTATCCAAACCAAGCCGATTGGTCCAATGGAATACAAGCTAAATGGCAAAGACCTAAACCTCAACAAAGGTCATTCCAAAGGGAAAAGAGCTATTATCAGCACACATATGCACCTGTGCACTACACTCGTAAATATAACTAATATCCCGAGAAAACAATTGCTAAAACACACACACAGCATACACAAAAGAGAGTTGTATGAACCTAAACCCTAAGCAATTTGCTAATGTGCACATGATTATGGCACCGATAGATGGCAACCTCTTAGAGTCAAGTCCTTTCGCTATAAAGGTTGGTTGATCATCTTATAGCACTAACCCCCTCAGACCTGCAAGTATGGGGTACCTAAAACTAATTTCCTTGATTGCAGTGTTCAAGGAAATATGGAATCTGCACATGGATGGTGGTCGTTTCTAGACATATGACAGAAATAAGAAAACCTATCAAGATTCAAGGAGATTAGAGGTGCAAAATGCATATTTGGAGGAAATGAAGCTCCAGGAAATCAAAGGCACAGATCCATCAAGAAGAACGGATTGAAATCACAGATGTTGCTTATGTTGAAGGCCTCAACTTCAACCTCGTTAAGATCACCAACTCGCGACAAGTGGCTACAATGTTGATTCAATATGGGAGTGTGCCGTATCAAAGATGTCAATCAAATGAAATAGTGCCGCAAGGATTAAGATAGAAGAATATGATGTGGTAGATTGGTCTACGCCACACCAAGCACTTGTCTGTTAGCAAAAGAGCACAAACTTAATCAAGTCAGTCGTGGGCACAAGAAGCCGAGTCATCCAATTTCAAGACAATCAACAAGCTTGCAAGGAGTCATCTTGGGAAGGATTGCCGACCAGATACAAGAAAGAGAGTGTATGTGATGCATGCAGATGGGAAAGCAAATAAAATCTTCATTCAAGGAGAAACCAAGTCGTTTCTTCAACAAGGATATTACAACCGTTGCATATGGATCTATTTGGTCCAGCTTGAACTACCAACATAAGTGGAAAGAAATACACCTTAGTGGTGGTAGATGATTATTCAAGATATACATGGAAAATCTTCATGTGCAAAAAGAAGGAAACTTTGCGTATACCTCGTGATGAAAAGAGTTCAAAATGAAAAGAGTCAAACCATTAAAAGATAAGGTATGATAGGGAACCGAGTTTGTCAATGGGATAATTACTCAAAAGATTGCGGTTGAAAATGGTATCGCTCATGAAGTTATCTCAGTTAAGAACTCCACAAAGAAATGGAGTAGCAAAGAGGATGAACAACTCTCAAGGAAGCCGCAAGGACCATGTTAGTCAAGTCGATTGCCTAAGAGATTTTGGGCAAGCCATTAACACAACATGCTATACTCAAAATAGATGCATGATTAATAGTAATTAACCAAGACTCCCTATGAGACCGGGACAGGGAGAAAGCCAAATGTTGGGTATTTGAAGATATTTGATGCAAATGTTTCATCCATAACAATGGGAAAGATAATTTGAAGGCTTTTGATGCTAAAGCTGATGAGGGTATCTTTTTGGGATACTCAGCTGAGAGCAAAGCCTATAGAGTGTTCAACAAGAGAACTATGGTCACAGAAAAATCTATCCATGTGGTTTTTGATGAACCTAATGTAAATGGAGAAGACATTGAAGAGTTAGCTGACAAGATGAATCAGCCAACTATGCAGAAGAGTCCTTATGTTGAAGTCAAATAAGAGCAATCAACACAGCATTTAAGATTTAGATAGTCAATCTCAAAGACAAATGAAAGTCTATAGCTAAATGAAGATGGGAAGAGTTGTCAAGACAACTTAGCTACGAGACGGTTGAATCCAAACACTTGCTCCAACCTGGATGTGAGATGGGCAGAGAGACCATCCACCGTAGTTACTCATCGAGATGTAAGAGATGTCATAAGAACCGATCCATAGCACATCATGAAGCAATGTTTACTTATTTTATTTCCCAAATAGAGCCAAAAGATGTGTCACAAGCATCAATGACACACATTGATTCAAGCCATGCAAGAAGAGCTTCTAATCAATTTGAAAGAAACAAGGTGGAATTGCAAAGGCCAACCCATCAAAATGTAATTGGCACAAAATGGGTTTTCGTAAACAAGATGAATGAGAAAGGATCTGTGGAGAAACAAAGCAAGATTGGCACCAAAGGGTATTGCCAAGAAGAGGAATAGATTTTGATGAAACCTTTGCTCCTCACAAAAGATTAGAAGCAATAAGTGATGTTTCTTGCCTATGATGCACATAAGAACTTCACCGTATCAAATGGATGTGAAGAGTGCATTTTTAAATGGATCACAGAGGAAGAAGTCTATGTTTAACAACCTCCGTGTTTTGAGCAGTAAGACTATTGAGATAAGGTGTACACGCTCAATAAAGCATTATATGGATTGAAACAGCACCAAAGAGCATGGTATGATACATTGTCTCAATTTCTAATCGACAACGGATTCACCAAAGGCAAAGTGGACATAACACTCTTCTTTAATTCAAGATGGAGAGAGAATACGCTTGTTCAAATATATGTGGATGACCTTATTTTTGGATCCACAAATAATGATCCGTGGTGATAAGTTCTCAAACCTCATGCAAGGAAAATTTTATGAGCATGATGGGAGAGCCGACTTTCTTCCTAGGACTTCAAGTCAAGTAATTGAAGGATGGAACCTTTATAAGTCAAACAAAATACACCGTTGAGATTTAATGAAGAAATTTGCATGGAAGAGAAGTCTTCCCCGTGAAAATACCAATGAACACATCACCAAGATGGACATGGATGCGTATGCAAGTCAGATCAAACAAGATATAGAGCATTTATCGATCATTGCTTTACTTAACAAAGAAAGCCGTACATCACCTTTGCATTAGGTGTATGTGCAAGAATTCAATCCGCACCAAAGGAGAGAGCCACATGATCATAGCCAAGAGAATCCTAAGGTATTTGAAGGATGCCGTGAAGTTGGCCTATGGTATCCAAAGGAAGGTGAATTCAAGCTTATTGATTACCTCGGGATTTGACTATGCCTCGATGTAGAGTTGACATGAAGAGTACTTCTCTGCACATGTCAAATGCTTGGAAATATATTGCTTCCTGGGTTTAGCAAGAAGCAAAATTCAATAGCTACATCCACAATAAAAGATATAGTCAGCGGCAAAATTAAGTAGCTCAAGTCTTATTGATGAGACAACAACCGAGATTATGAGATTGAAGAAAAAGAAATTCCAATTATGTGTGATAACATTAGTGCTATTGCAATCACTCAAAATCCCGTGGTCAGCATTCAAGAACAAAGCACATCGATGTCGATATCATTTTATAAGAGATCATGTTGAAAAGAAAGACATCACTTTTGAATATATCTCAACGGATAAGCAAGAATGACATATTCACTAAGCCCCTATATGAATCAAGATTTGAAGAGCTTAAGAATGAGCTAGGGTTAATTGAGATAAGTTAAAACTCGTAAGACTCAATCAAAGAGAGATAATGGATGAGAAAAAATGAGAAAAGAGAAGTTTCACAAATCAAGTTGAAACAATGATAATGGAAAGTCACCAGATAACATTAAACCGAGTCACTTAATGAAAAGAGAGAAGAGTTGAAGTCATATTTGATATAAGCCGAGTCATTTATGGACTATGACAAAACGCCGTCATTTTAAATGAGCGAATGTTTTTAAGATGACGCCAAACGACAATAGGTGATAAAGAAAAAGTCACAAAGAAGATATGATTGATATAAATGTCATTGCATTAAATGCGAGGAATTAAACGCGAGGAATTTGATGTTCCACCGAGACGCTGATCTCGATCAAAATTCAAAATCAAGACATGTCCTTTCATAAGCCTTATATATACATTTTTCAACCTTCTTCTCACTTACGTAAACTGCTCATCTTCAAGCAAGCAAAAGCAAGTTATATTTTTTCTCTCGAAACCCTAAGTACTCTCAAGCAAGTTCATCAGCTTTTAATCGGCAAAACTTTCTAAAATGGCACCAAAGTTTGATTTCATCAAGTTTCTTCCAAGCAAATCCACTCAGATCATCAAATGATTTCGGGCGCATGGTGAAACAGTGTTCGATGAAACCCTTGTTCTAAAATCGCCAGAGATTCTAGAAAACCTCGTGTCTCGGCCTTTCTAACTACGGAGTATTCTCACACATACCTCGAGAGGTAGCGATGTTCTACATAAACGCGAGGTGCAGGACGAAGAATCAAGTCTTCATCCACCGCAAGGACATCATAATAAGTGCAAGGACCTTGGCGAGCACCGATTGTTGCCGCTTGGAAGCGCATAAAGAAAAATTCATGAACGTGATGCGTATCACGCCAAGGTGGAAAGAGATAGCCAAACCGGAGTGTGTCGCCAAGGTGGTCTACACAAATGACAAGAAACGCTCAAGGACGATCTATCATAAGTCCGATGGATGTCGCCTCCAAGTGTATAGATACGGTTTGGCGCCTTCAACCAGCTTGTCAAAGACTGCCGACCGCCACGGTCACGATCACGGTAGGGCAAAAAGGTTAATCGGTGAGTTCATGTACAATGATCAGCTCGAATGTGATGAACAAGACCTTAAGGAGAACGGATCCTTCGGAGGATCACTGGATATGGTCTTGTAATTGGCCACCATGGATGAACCAATGGGAAGCATCGAGCCGGTCGATCCGAAGCCGCACGCTTCATTAAAACGGAAATATCACCATCACTTGCTTCAAATCAAGAAAAGACAAGCCAACGACTAAGAAAGTGATATTTGAAAATTTTGTCTATCTCTTCAACTACAAATTCTCAAACGTAATATAAAAGTTCGAGAGTCATTCGGAGAAGCAAGATCGAGTTTAACACAAGCATACAAGCAATCAAGCAATAACTCCGCAAACATGTCTCAAGCTTTCAAAGAAATCCTTTAAGCCTAAACTCAAGGAAATCGTCTCCAACACACTCGAAGGAAAGACAACTTATCGCTTAAAGAGGAAAAATTGTTTAAAACAGCGGATCTACTTTCTAAGGAATGAGAAGTAGTGAGGTTCCATCGAACCGTAGCTTTAAACTCTGGGTTGGACGCCATTTGATCAAGTCCAAAGCTTTGAAGTAAGTCAAGTAGCAGACAAAATGCCTTGTGAAGAAGTTTTACCCCGTGAGCCGATCATAACATTGCTAAAATAAATTGGAAAAAATGTACTCAAAAGAGTTGATCATCAAAGAATCGAAAAGATCGAGAGCGATAATCAAAGAGTTGAAAGAGCTAACTTGCAGTGGGGAGTTGAGAACTCGTGTTGGAATTGCACAACAGACACTTTGTTAAGTTGTCTGCCTCATCCAACGATCAAATAAATATAGAAACAAAGAAAAAGAAAAGTCTTCAGAGAAGACATGCTGTTATTAAGTCATGTGGAAAGAAAAGTCTTTGCAGAGAGAAGAAAGAAAAGTTAAGAAAGCTATGTTGGCTGCAGAGACATTAAATAAATAATGGCAAGGAACCAACAGAGTCGAAGAGTGAAGTTCGACTTACTCCAGCCGACACAGCCAAGAAGCCATATGCCTCACGGCCAAAGAACAAGACTCCAAAGATCGTTATGAGGCACATTCTAACTCATCTCATTCGATTCAAGTGATACCGATAAACTGATTACAAACACTTCAACACCCACATATCTTTATAATTTATTGAAAAATGATGAAAGATTTGAGCACATAAAACCCTCACACACAGTTCTAAATGAGAAAATAGTCACCTTAATGTTAAACTCACACTTACTAAAGAGTCGAGTACTCTAAGTCACATAGCCGATGAGAACACAAAAGCTAAAGGCTGAAATTGCCAAGATCCAAGTATTTAGTCAAGCACAAAAGAGGGAAAATGATCTTAAAAATATGATCGTGATCATTCACCAAGCGCATCCAAATCATTTAATTAACTGGTAATGATCACAAAGAAAGTGAGACAAGACGTACATCGATTAAATTTTATGTATACCTGAACCAAGAGCCGTTATGGAGAAATAATCAAGCAATATAAGTCCAAAAATCAAAGCACCACATGTCAGACCTACACTCCACTCAAACACAACGCAACAATGCGCACTTCGATACAAAATGGTGCGTTAGTCAGCTGAGTATGCCAGCGATACCTAAAACGAATTCGGTTAGGTCCATCAATCGCACTCAAACAGAAATACTGTGAAAATCCAAACATAAAACTGCCACTAAAAGCCATGTGTAGATTTCAACAAAGAAAAATCATATGACGGAACGGGTGTAAAACTACCCAAGTCAAAAAGACTAATAATCAATGAGATGTCGTTACACTATTAGATATGTCACGCAAAGATAGATATACATAGAGAGAAAGAGAGAGAGAGGCAAATTTATAAAAATGCAATGTGTCTAAAGGGATATCATCCCTAATGTCACCACATCCTCACCACATCTCACCGCATCTTCCTTTCTGCATTTTCTCAATCAAGAAACCATTTTCTCATCATTTCAGTGATGGAGCTTATCACTTCCATACAAAAGACGAGGTTTATTTATCTTGGGACATTACGTCAAAACTGCGAGCACTGTATACGATGTATTTGCTCGCGACATAGGTCTTCCTCACTGACTTTCTGCTTTCAAGTTTTGTCGTATTCATGATTATGAGTTGAATCCATTCATGACTTGTAATGTTAGATTTTGTTCAAGTTGTAATTTTTGTTTACTTTTATCAGTCATTGTTTGATTTTCCAACAGAAGACTAAAATTAACAATCAGAAGACAATATTGTACGATTTACCACATCGATGGCAAGGAGAAACATAACCATAACTAGAGATGAACATTTATTGAAGATGTCACGCCCAAAACTAAGTCGACACAAACAATCAAACTTATGCCGGATTACTAGGCCGCACCCATTTACCCATCAACAAAAAACAAATTAAATAAAAAATCCCAAAAATAAAGCGTATAACGAATAAACTAAGTCGTAGCACTAAGCAGACACCGAATCCCAAAAGAATACAATCCATCATCATAATCATTCTTAAGTGGTCCTACGCTCATATTATATCTCGAAAATGTTTGAAACTGACTATTATAAAATAAGATTAAATTTTCTAAGAGATCACAAAAATACCCAAAGAAATCAGTCCGTTGTCAAGGTCATCAACACCACCGTCATCCCGATACGATCTCATTCTCTCGGTTGTTAAAAATAGGCGGGAGTGAGACAAAAATCTCGCTGGGATGGGTGCGGTGCTGAAAAGTGCCTAAAGTTGTGCAGAAAATAGTTTTATGGAAATTAATACAATGAAGTTCAGTATGTAACATCATTCTACTTTAATAAATAAAATTGTCCAAAGTATATGAGTAGT